>JAASFT010000056.1:0-53805 GCA_023333885.1 Globisporangium parvum
TGACGAAGCCATCTGTCGGTACTGGGACCTCATCGAGCACGGCATTGGCATGTCGATCCGGCTAACGCCGCCGCGCGACAGCTCACAAGTGCCACAGATGCCACACGGACCGCAGCCTCGCACTGCGCCACGCGGCGTCTCCGTGCTCTGCGTCAAGTGGGGCACCAAGTACAGCGCAGCGTATGTCAACAAGCTCGCTGCCTCGGTCCTCCGACATGTTACGTCAGCTACGCTCTCGGAGGCGCGACACACCCTCGCAATCGACTTTGTGTGCCTCACAGAGGACCCTCTCGGCGTCGGTACTGACCACGCACCTGTGCGCTGTCTTCCACTCGAAGCTGGCTGGACTGGCTGGTGGAACAAGCTCCAGGTCTTTTCGCCGCACGTGACAGCGCAGCTCCAGTACTCCACGTGCGTCTTCCTCGACCTCGACACCGTCATTGTCGACTCGGTCGACGTTCTGCTGCAGTGGAGCGCTCCACGTGGCACCGTCGCACTGCTCAAGACGGACAACATGGCAAACGAACAGCGCAGTGGCGGGTACAACAGCAGCGTCATGATGTGGCGCAATAGCACAGACGAGGACAACAATGGCGATGACGGCGTCCAGCAATCGGCGTCCTCGTCGCCGTTTGCGCACATCTACGAGCTCTTGAGCCAGCACTTTGGCGTCATCAGCACGTTCATCTACAAGTTCGACCACTGGCTCGAGGTACGTGCGCTGCCGGCGCAACAGCGTCCACGCGCTCCGTCTCTCGACCTCACTCGCTGTTTACACCAAACGGACTGACGAGTGGATTGGC
This sequence comes from Globisporangium parvum, assembly GCA_023333885.1. Classification (NCBI taxonomy): domain Eukaryota; phylum Oomycota; class Peronosporomycetes; order Pythiales; family Pythiaceae; genus Globisporangium; species Globisporangium parvum. The sequence goes on from JAASFT010000056.1 coordinate 804, forward strand.
AGATGACACTCCCGCACGTGCTCTTCCTCGAAGACGTCTTCCCTGGCAGCATTGTCGAGTACAAGAGTCTTGATGAGACTGCGCCAGCGCCGCCACCAGGTGCTCGCATCGTGTGCTTTCCGCTCGAACCGAAGCCACATACTGCTCGCGCAGCGTGGATCGCTCAGCACTGGCACGACACAGCGCCGCCATCGTGATCCACGCCGTCAACACGATCATCCCTCTCACACTCGACCTAGCTGCACGGATCGTCTGCGTACGCAAAGTCATCGTCGTCGATCCGGACGCTAGTGATGTACTGCTCGCCAATGAGGACGTCGCCGCCTGGGACGTTGAGCCGCACGGCAAAGTACTCTTCCCAGATCTCGTAGCACAGGTCGTCGATGATCGGGATGATGATCTGTTTCGACGTCTCGCCAGCGGCAAACGTCACTTCGCCGGCTGTTTGCTGGTAGTCAAAGCACCCGCGACGCTGTGTCAGCGCCGTGTTTGTGCACGCGGCGTACTTGAGCGCGTCGACTGAGACGGCCGTGCGGTCCTCCGTCGCGTAGCCTACTGTGAGCGGCGCGGAGGCGTTTGCACTCGAGCGCGCGATCGTAAGCGACACGATGCTGTCGGCGTTGCCTTCGACGCACGAGAACACCTTGGCGGTGAAATGCACGGTCGCAAAGCCGACGTCGTAGTAGAACGCCTGACCGGCTTGTGTCCGGAGCGGCGACGTTGAGAGCCACGGCGCACCGACGAGCAGTGCAGTGCGGTCGAGAGCGACAGCGAAGCCAAACTTGGTGTGCGCCTCTTTCTTCGGGTACTGAAGCTTTGCGATCTCCTTTGGACTCCAGCGCGGCGGTGCGAGGAGCACGCCTTTGCCGTCGCGCATTTCGTCGGTGCGCTGGAACACGTACACACTCCCGACTGCGTCGAGCGGCGACGCCGAGCGCGGATCAAGTACGAGCGAGTTGTTTGCGTCGAATGCGCGCACGCCTGGCGCGCTGACGACTGCAGCGCCAGTGCTGTCGTCGACCGCGATGTCAAAGCCGAGCAAGTCGTCGGCGCGCTTGTCACTCACGATCAGCCGCGCTTGGAACTCCCAGTCGCAGAGCTTGCGGTTCAAGTTCACGCACGGATCGAGACTCGTCGGGGCTTTGCGCCGGAACGCGTACGCAACGCCAGCGTTTGGCGTTGTTGTCTGCGTTGGGTCCCAGCTAAAGCGCACGTCGTCAAAGTTGATGTGGCCCCAGATGTCGCCGGCTGACGCATCGACGACGCGAAGCTGCGCAGTGCGGTTCATGAACGGCGCGGTGTCCCAGCGCACAGTTCGCATGGTCTCTTCGCACTGACCTGTGGCTTTGAGTGTCGGGACACCATCAACGAGGAGCTCAACGTACGTGTACCGAACGTCGCAGCCACCGCCGACTTTGAACGAGAGCCACGGACCGCGCACAGTGAACGCCTGCGACGTCATCGTGCCCTGCGGTCCGTCGCCTTGGTACGTCCCAGCAGCAGCACTGGCGCTCGGGAGCTTGTAGTTTGGAGCGCGGCACAAGAGGTCGTTGGCAAACGCGCACGTCGCGATCACAGCAGTCTGTTTGCCGGCGCCGGGACGCGCTTCGAACGTCCCAACCCAGTACCGCCCTTCGTGCATTGCGCGCTGTCCAGTGTCTTCGCTCTTGTACGGTCGAAACTTGTACGTGTTGAGCCGCGCGTACGAGCTGTCGCCAAACGTCGGCTGCGTATCGAACGCCGTGCCAGTCGTGAGCCACCCGGTGAGGTCGCCGGTCTCAAAGTTCCACGTCGTTGTCGTGAGCGCGCTCGAGTGCGGCGCACCGACGATCACCTGCTCGCCACAGATCGCAACGCTCGAGCCAAACGCGTCGCCAGGGTTCCCGTCTGGCGCCACAAGTCGCGCGTGCTGCTCCCACGTCCCGATCGCCACAGTCTCAGTCACGAGGATCTGGTTTGCCGGATCGGCTTTGAACGGACTGCTGAAGCGCGTGCAGTCGTCGCAGCCGTAGCCTTTCCACTGCGGCGTGAACAGCGGCACGGCGACAATGTCGCCGATGAACGTCACGCGCCACGTGAAGCCCTGATCGATCGTGCCAGTGCGCGAGACTTCGACGATGCGGATGACTGAGAGCTCTTGCACCGCAAGCTTCACGTCTAGTGCGGATGCGCCAAACGAGACGAACTTGGTCGTGCCTGCGACGCCGCGGAGCGTGGTCGAGAGACAGAACGAACCGGCCGTGAGTGGATCGTCGGTGCGGAGCTGGATCGTCTGGACCTGCGCTTGGATGTGAAAGACGTACGCTGCACCGGCGCCAAAGAACGCACGGTCAAAGCTCCGGTCGTGGTACTGATCAGGTCGAAACGCACCAGCGTCTGCATGCGGCGCGCCGACGACGATTGTGCGGCGATGCAGTGCGAGTGCTGCGCCAAAGCGGTACTGCTGCTCGACAGTCTGCTCGAGGATGCGGTAGGCGAGTCGGTCGCTGCAGAAGAGTCGCGCCGTGAACTCCCAGCCAGCTAGCCCTCGGTGGTACACGAACACGCTCTCGAGCCCAGACGCGCCGACGACTGCGACATCGCCATAGATCCCGACTGCCTTCACACCACCGTAGTTGTGCATCGGTGCCGCTGCCGCTGCGTCTGTCAGTCGTATGTCCTGGATCCACTTGCCAGCTTGGCGGCGATAGAGGTACGCTGTTGACGCGCCTGGTGCGCCAACGAGTGCGCGTGCAGTGCCGAGACTCGCGTCAATAGCAACTGATGCGCCAAAAAGCATGCCATCCGCGCACTCTGTCGGGAACACCTTGGCGTCCAGCTCCCAGAGTCCACTGCGCCGCGCGTAGAAGTACACTGCGCCGCACTGCACTGGCGCGCTCTGTGTCACGAGCGCCTGTTTCTCGAGCGGTGCACCAACAACAGCGATGTTGCCGTCGTCAAACACTGCCACGGACGCGCTGAACTGACTGCCAGACTGTCCATTTGCACCAGCGGAGAGAACGTCTAGGTTGGCGCGCGTGCCAGTGCCGCCGTCGCCATTGTCGCGGATCGTGAGCGTCGCCCAGAGCCCGCCGTCGTAGCTCGGCCAGATACCGGGGAGCGAGAGCCGCAGCGTGACGGTCTCGTCGGGATCTTCAACGACAAAGTCGTTCGTCGTCGAGACTTGGAACACCTTGATGTCGTCGCCTGTGTCAAAGTTGAGCTCGCCAACGCTCGGCGCATAGTCGGAGCGACCGGCGTAGTCAAACTTCGCGTCGATCCAGAGCGACTTGCGGTCGGCGCTGCCGTAGAACTGATTCCGTCCGATCGCTGACCCGACCATGTCGATGTGGAGCCAGCGGCCACGCGGCACTTGTGGGAACGGCTCTTGCCCGAGCACGTCTGGCGCAAAGAACGCATTCGGACTGAACGGCACGGCTTCGAGCATCGAGAGCTTCTGGTACGGACCGACGTCTGGGATCACGGGCACGTAGTTCTGCGATCGCTGGTCCGAGTACGCGTCACCAGTGTCGTAGTTGACGTACAGCGCTGGCGACGCAGCGACGTTCATGGCGCAGAAACCGCCGTTGCGACTGCAGCGCTGGACTGTGATGTCTACGTCTGAGCCTTCGAGGACGCTGTAGCTCTTTGCTGAGAACTGGAGCGCGAAGATCCCGAGATCGAATGCAAAGCCGCCGCCGGCGTTGCTCCCCGACTCGTACGTGTCGAGGTTTGGCGCACCGATGACTGCGTACCGCGCATCGAGTGCGATCGCTGTGCCAAACCAGCTAAAGTACTGCTTCTCACGCGGATACAGCGTCGCTTGTTCGGTCCATTTGCCTGCACGACTGCGCGTGAACACGTACGCGTTACTCCGGAGTACTGGTGCGACGCGAACGACCCAGTCGACTATCGTTACCGCACTTGGGTTTCGGCGCAGCAACCCTGCATCGTCAGTCTCAAGAAGCGCGAGGTCGCTCGCACTGCCGGTGAACGTGATGTACCACGTGTAGCCATTCACAGCGCTCGGTCCGACGCGGCTCACAAGGACTTTGCCGAGTTGCAAGTCGGTCTCAAGGATCACTTCGAGTGAGTCGGCGTCAATGTCGAACGCGATCGGCCGCGTCTGGTTCCGCTCGACAATGTTCACAGGCGGCGCGTCGGCCCACGTGAGGCTGAGTGTGAACGTCCCAGCACGGAGCACACTGCTGTCGAGCGTGCTCGTTGTGACCGACTGCACGGGTTTGCGAATCGTCTGCGGTCCGTCGTATGCCTCGTGCGCGCCGACAATGACCGTGTCTTTTGACACTGCGACGCTCGTGCCAAAGCGGTCGCGAATGCGCGTGTCGGAGCCGAAGAGCACTTGCTGGACTGTGAAGAACGTGTCGGTGGCAGTCCGTCGCGCGGCAACGACAGCGAGGCCGCTATCGACGCCATTTTGCAAGGCGCTTCGCGGTGCACCAGCGACGATTGTGAATGTCGTGACCATGTCGAGATCAACCGAGCTCCCAAAGCGGTTGCCTTGCTTGAGCTCCGGCGTTGGCAGCAGCATGAACTGCCGGTTCACAAACGTGCCGCGGAGGAGATCAAAGACAAACACGGCGCCAGTCGAGGAGGCATAGCCTGGTGCACCGACTGCGATCGTGAGCGAGACCATGGGGTTACCAGAGATCGCGACAGCATCGCCAAAGCGGTCACCAGCAGTCTTGTCAAATGGCTCGGCGCTCAGTGTCTGGAAGAGACTCCAGGCGCCGCTCCCGACGTTGTACTCGTACACAAATACGCGGCCTTGTTCGCTGAACGCACCCGGCGCCGCGACCACCGCAAACGTATCGTGCACTGCGACGTGTGCGCCGTACTCTCGGATGTCGACGAGCATTGTCGCTGGCGGTGTGAGCTTCGCTGACTGCGTCCAGATGCCGTTTGCGCGGCGATAGAGGTACGCGGCACCGCACTGGAGTCCTTTTGCACCGACGCCGTCTTTGCGGAACGTCCCTGTGCGGTACTCTTGCATGCACGCGACGCCAGGCAGCACGCCTTTTGTCAGTCCAGTCGCATCGACGGCGAGGTCGACGACGTTCCCAGTTGCGTCGGCATGGTCGCCCGTGCGCAGAGCGAGCGTGATCTCGGTGCCGCTGCACACACCGCCTGCGAACGCAGTCACGACGTCGACTTGACTGAACGACACGGACATGACCTCAACGACTGCAGCTTTGAGCGCGGCGCTGTCAGCGTTGAACGCAATCGCACTCGACGGCTTGTTGAGGTACACGAGGCGAAAGAAGCCGCCGTCTGCGTCGCACAAGAGGTTCTGGAGTTCCGCGTCGCCAAACACCGCTGCTACCGGTGCACCGATGAGCATGAGGTCTCCTCGTACACTCACGCTTGAGCCAAACAGGTCGCCTGCGCGCGTGTCGGAGCCAGTGAGCGAGCTCCCTTGCTGTCGCCAGTCATGAGCGCCGTGCGTAAAGACGGAGACCATGCCAGCGTTCGTTCCAGGGAGACCCCAGTGCGTGACACCGACTGGCACAGGTGGTGCCTCGTACCCGCCGACTTGGACCGTCACGCGTGCGTTCGTGCCTTTCAACAATGTCGTTGGCTTGCCTGCGACGGTCGCGGCAGTCACTGGTACGAGCGCCGGGAAGTTCCCAGACGGATCATCGATCGGTCCGTACTGGTTCTTTGTGTTCACTTTCACGAATGTGATCGTCCACGAGTAGCCGCCGTAGATGTTCATCGCCGACGACCGCACCACCGTTGCGTCTTTGACAGACACGAGCGCCTCGAGTGCAGTCTCGACCTGGAGCTCACTCGCAGTCACAGGAATGTCCGGCGTCTCGTCGTTCGGGAAGATGTCGTTGCGGAACCGCAGCCGGAAGACACCAGCGAGGCGACCGAGTCCTTGACGCAACGTGCGGATCGCCAAGCGCGCTTGGTACCCGAGCAAGCCGGCAGTCTGCGCAGTGAGCTGCGGCACGTCATACAGCGCGTTGCTTGCAGCAAACGTGATTGACCACGTGTACTCGCGCATCTTGCTCGGCGCCATGCGCGAGACGCTGCGGATTGGGAGTCCGAGGTCTTGCGTCAAGATCGTCGTGAGCTCGCTCTCATCGACGTTGTACTTGATGTTGCGCGTCACGAGGTTCATCATCTGGAGCGTGAAGAAGCCGCTGACCGCCGTCGCTTCGACAAGCACGCGCGCTTGGTTCAGTCCTCGGCCGTCGCCGACTGTCGCCTGTTGTCCTGTGAGCTGGCTGATCGTCGTGAGTGGCGCGAGCGGTCCTTCGACGTACAGGAACGTGATCGTCCAGACAAAGCCCATGCTGCACGCGCAGAATGTGTTCGGTCGCCGACTCACGCGAATCGTCTCGAGCCCAAAGCCGAGGTCGAGCTCGAGCGCGACGCGGAGCTGCACTTCGTCAAAGTTGTAGTACAGTCGACGCGTTGGGCCGATGTAGCCGGTCTGGAGGAAGAACCAGCCGCCGAGCGTCTCGCCTGGCGCTGCGCTCGTCGTGATCTCTTGCACTGCCGGTCGCTGCGACGCACTCGTCTCGAGTGTCTGGATCTCATCGACGTACGTCGTTGCGTCGCCAAGTACAGAGACGATCTGGATCGCAGCGATCGGTTGCTGCGCGCCTGGACCGCCGAGCACGAGCGTGTCGCCATAGATCGCAACGCTGCTCCCGAGACGGTCGCCGCTTGCAAACGGCGCCGCGCGCAACCCGTAGCACGCCGAGTAGAGGACGTCAAAGTGTGAGTTCGTCTCGAGCACGGCGTCGCCGACTTGCGTCTGGAACTCGATCTTGTAGTCGAACCCGAGTCGGTCGACGACTAGGTCGGTGTACCGCACGAGCCCAAACACAATGGGCTTGGTCGGTGCGCCGAGGAGGCGTCCCCCCGGTGGATTCAAGTGCAAGTCAGCGCTCTGCACTGGCGTCGCGAGCGGGTTCGTCGGGCACGTGAGGATGCGTGCGCCGTTGAGCACGATCGATATCGAGTCGGCGTAGTCGAGGTCGCTCGATGTGTCGCCAGTCTGGATAGTGTACTCAAAGCGAAGCTTCGTGCCAGGACTGCCGCTAATGTAGAGCGCGTGTCGGACGATCGTTGTGATGCCACTGGGCTGGAACCGCAGCGTCGGGATGTTTGCGTTCGCAGGACCAAAGTCGACAGTCACGCAGGTGCTGAACGTGACTTCGAGCACGATCTTCTGCCCGACTGTGTACTTGCCATCGGGCGTGAGGAACGCCGCGGCTATCACGACAGGCTTCCGTCCGTTCACGACGAGGTTCTTGAGAAAGCTCAAGCTGTTCTGCGTGCTCGGGTACGGCAAGTCGAGGTTCGCAAGTGTCGTCGGGTTCGTGGCAAGGTGGAGGATGTTCGCTGATGCGTCGCTTGCGTCGAGCGAGTGGTGGTCCACGTACTCGACGTCAGTGCTGTAGTCGCCATCTTGAATCGGGTACGTGAATGTGAGTGTCGTCGAGCCACTGCCACTCGCGTACGTGGCTTTGCGAAGACTCGCGCCAAGGTCGAGCCAGAGGAACGGCGCGCCGCGCACAACAACGTTCTGTGTCAAGCTCACAATGAGCTCAAGCACGTCGCCGCAGCGGTACACGCCGTCCGCATTGGTCGCCGAGACGCTCACAACTGACGGGATCTTCGTTGTATCGATCTTCAGGACTTGGTTGTTCACTGCACCAAGTGGCATTGGTGGCGGTAGGGTGAGGATCGCATCCGTCCTTGGTGTCGTCGAGAACCGCTTGATCGCGCACTGACCGCTGTTGAGTGTAAGCGCGTCTTGGTTCATGTACTTGAGGTCGGGCGAGACGTCGCCTTCGTGGACAGTGTACTTGAAGAGCAAGAGCTTGCGGTTGTTCTGGTAGTAGCCCTGGCAGAGCACGTCACGGCCGTACGCGACGGTGTTGAGCACAAGGATCGGCGCTTTCTCTGGGTACGCGCTCGGCGGCGGTTCGATGAACACGTCCAAGCTCATCTCGACGACAATGTTGATCTCGTCGCCGACGACGAACGCGTTGTCGTTCACAGTCGACGCAGGCGTGAGCGCATACACGCGCACGACGACAGGCGGGAGCGTACTGATCGCAATGTTTGCAGGCGCGAGGTTGATGCCAGCGAGCGACGTCTCTACTGCTTCACCATTGTAGTTGATGATCTTGCAGTCCGGAAGGTCGCAGATGAATGCTGCGTCGTTAAACTTGTTCAAGTTCGCCGCGACGTCGCCGTCTTTAACGATGTAGACAAACACGAGCTCGCTCGTGGCGCTGCCTGAGATGTACGGCACGAGCGTGTTCGTGTTCATCTTGAGCGATGGAAGACCGTCGACTGCGACTTCGTCTGAGAACGCGAGCGTGAGCATGATCACGTGGTTCGAGCCGTACGAACCAGCGGCGACGTCGGCTGTGAGGCGCACGGCTGTCGTCTGGGAGCCGACGAATGGATCGACGACCACTGGCACTGTCGCGAGTGCGAAGCTTGGGACTGCGAGCTTCAGGTCGGCGTTCAGGCTCGGCTTCATCGATGCCCGGCGGATCGTGCCTTTGTTGAGCAAGAGCGCCGCTTGCGATCTGTAGTCGAGCCCGTCTGGTGCATTATCGCCGAGCATCACTTTGTACGCGAACTGGAGCGACGACGTGCCGCTGCCAGAGACGTAGAACGCCTGGCGATTGTACTCGCCAACATCGAGCTGCAGCGACGGCACGCCGTTTGTAGTGTCCACTACGACGCGCGCGGAGAAACTGATCTCGATCGTGACAATGTCGCCGCGTACGACATTGTTTGACGGCGTGGAGACGATCACAAGTCCAAGAACAGTCGGCGCAACGCCGTCGATCGTGAGCTGAGCGTTGCTCAAGAGCGACTTGCCAGCTGCAGTCGCGGCAGCGAGCGATAGAATGGCGTCTGCAGCGCCAGTTCCACGCTGGAGGAAGCGTTGGATCGTACCGCCGTTCAGATCGAGTGCATCGGCGTCGCGGTAGTTCAAGTTTGCGTTCCCGCTCGCGCTGTGCGTATCGAACGCGGCGACAGTGTACACGAACGTCAGTGCTTTGGTCCCGTCGCCACTCTTGTACCCTGCAGGACGCTTGATCGCACCAGTGTCGAGGTAGAGTCTCGGGAAGCCTGTGACGCGCACTGGTTTCGTAAACGTCATGACGATCTCAATGTCGTCGCCGGGTGCGTACTCGCCGTTCGTTGTCGTCGACGTGACGCCGATCGCAGCGTCGACGACTGGCACGGCAGTGTCTATCACAATGCTGTTGAGACTCGCGAGGTTCATCGGCGCGAGTGGCATCGCTGCAACAGCTTCGGTCGTTGGACGCGTCGAGTAGTGCTTGAGGAACCCGCCGTTCGTGTTCACGTTCGCAGTGGCATCGAGGACAGCGCCGCCAGTCGTTGCGTCGCCAGTCTGCACGGTGTAGACAAACACGAGTGTGTCGGTGTTGTTCCCACTCGTGAAGCGCGCAGTGCGCACTGGTGCGCCGTTTCCAATCGCAGTGAGAACGACGGACAGCAGTGGGCTGCCGTAGACTGTGATCGGACGAGAGAAGCGGACATTGAGTGCGATCTCTTCGCCGGTGCCAAACTCGCCACTTCCAGGCGCCGTCGACGAGACGCTCACGATTGCCGGTGCCGTCGTATCGATTACAACGGCGCTCGTGCCTGCAAGCGAGTCGGTGCTTGCGAGTGCAGGCAGTGTGAGTGCTGGTGTGCGCATGTTCCGGTCCTGAATCGTTCCGCCGCTGAGACTCAGCGCTCCCGTCGAGGCGTAGTTGAGGTCCACGGTGCTGTCCGTGAGCACGACGTCGTACTGGAACACGAGCTTCGTTGACCACGTGTTCAGTGTCACGCACTCCGCGACGCCGTTCGGACCACCTGTGCTCGACGACGCGAGCGTGAGCGTCGGGACACCGAGCGCAAGCACTTCGTCTGAGAACGTCACTTCGACTTTGAGCCGCATGCCGACGCCGTACGGCATGGGGTACAGCGGCGTTGGTAGCGCGCGCACGCTCAGCACCGTAAGGAATGGTGCTGTCGACGTATCGACAACAATCGAGGACGCAATGCCAGCGCTCGGCACGAGCGTCGCGGTGACTGTGCCAGGCGCGTTTGCCGAGACGACGTTCCCACCAGCGTCCAAGAGTGCGAGCACCGGCTGGTGCTCGTTCGGCTGACCATCGAGCACGCCGTCCGAGAGGTTCTGCTGCAAGAAGAGCGCGACCGGTTTGCCCACGATGACGTTGAACGGTGGCGAGACTTGCTCGATCTCGGTCTTGATCCACGCGACTTTGCCTGGTACGCGCGTATAGAGCGTGAAGACGAGCGCGTAGTCGTCGCCTGCGCGGTCGATGCGGAGACCGCGGAAGATCGCGACGCCTTCGCGCACAGTCGCTTTGAGCGACTGCGTCGGCGAGAGCACGCCGCTCGACGGGTTCGATGCAATCGCGACGTGGAGCACGCTCGAGCTGTCCTCTTCGAGTGTATTGCCACCCGAGTCAATGAGCTTGAGCACCGGCTGGATCCCAAACGCTTTGCCACCTGTGGCTCTGTTCGGCGTGTGGAGCAGCACGAGGTTGTTGCACACACCTGCGGCGACTGTGAAAGGGTTCGTCTCGACGACCGAGCCGCCTGGCAACGAGAGACTCGTGATGTACCGGAGCGTGTACGGCGAGCCAGCGACGTCAATGTACGTGCCCTGGAACTTGGCCACTCCAGCGCCGATCGTGACGTTGAGGTTCCCAGCTGGCAAGAGATGTCCATTGACAGGGTTCTTCACGATCTCGAGGCGCACTGTGCCTTCATAGAGCGTCTCGACGCGGTTCCCGCCTTTGTCGACGATCGCTGCAGCCGGCTGCGGGAGGAACGGCGTGCCACCGTACGCTGTACTGATGTCCGTCACGATCGCGATCGTGTGCCGCAGTCCGACGACGATGTCGAACGTCGCAGTCTCGGTGCGCACGCCGTGGAAGACCGAGACGAGCGTGAGCGTGTAGCCGACGGCAGCGAGGTTGATGTAGAGCCCTGTGCACTTGGCGATGCCGTTCACGAACGGGAACGCATTGCTCGCAGGCTGCACGGTCCCAAAGCGCGCAGGGTTCACACCGACCGATGCGCGCACGGTGCCGCTATTGACACTTGCGAGGATGTTGCCGTCGTCGTCTGTGAGTGCAATGACTGGCTGGAGCACGAACGGCTCGCCGGCGACCGAGTTGATCGGCTGTGTAAGCACGATGAGCTGGTTTGCAGCAGCGACATGGTCGTCATTCGCGAGCAGCGCTGCGAGCACGAGCACGAGTGCGAGCGCGAATCGAGCGGCTGCGGCTGCTGCATTGCGACTACTACGCGTGCTCGCCATCCGCTCATGTATCACTCGCTCTCTCGCTGTGTGAGTGAGTGGCAACCACGTTGGACTCGAGCGAGCGAGCGAGAGAGAGGATGGAAGGAGGCGGATCGAGGTTGACACGCGAGTGAAGCGGTGCGCAGATCTTTCTACTTGGTGACGCTTCGCTCCAGCGCTTGGAGCGCAGCACGAGTGCTCTCGAGTGCGACAGACGGTGCTCGCTCATTTCGTACGAGGCGAGCGTGCGTAGAGCTACAGGGCGGCGGTGTCTCGATGCTGTGTGTCCACGCGTGAAGGTCGTGAGCACCGCGCGTTGCGCAGACTTGGTGGTCGAGCAATCGCATCGAGACAAAGGCATCGAGTGGCTGATCAAGGAACAAAACGGCCGAGCACCGCACGGACCTGACCACCTCCGTCTTGCTACCTCGGTAAGCGAGCGAGTGCATGCACGAGCGCGACTCGAGAGCGCTTGAGCTCGAGGTCGTCACAAGCGAAGGCGACGTCGAGCGAGCTGCTTGGATAGTTGCTAGTGCGAAAAACGAGGGATCGTGCAGCTCGTGCGTGCCGAAAGTCAGGGTGCCACTCCAATCCAAAATGGCGCCACCACCGCCGGCCGACGCTCCTGGCGACGACAGCGCCCGTGCTGCTGCTCTCGCGCGCGTCGCGGCGCTGCAAGCGCGCAATGCAGCAAGCAGTCGGTCGTCGTCGTCTGCATCTGCATCTGCAGGTCCAGCGCGCGCGAGTCGAGAGGCGGCAATGGCCGCGTACTCGCAGTTCCGCGCGTCGAACGCAACAGCAGCGACACTGTCGGCAGCCTCGAGCTTTACGAGCGAGAGCTCCGCTGCTCCGGCAACTGCCGCACCGAGCGCTAGCGCCACTGCACCGCGTGCACTGGCATCAATTGCGCCAGCAGCTGGCTCATCGTCGTCGCTCTCACTCTCTGCGTCGTCGCTGTCGTCGTCGTCGTTTGGCGCGTCTGGCAGCAGCACGAGCGGCAGTGGCGCCACTGGACTGTACGTGAACACGTCGCTACCAGCTCGAGCGCCAGCGCCGCTCACGGACACAGTAGCAGCTGCAGCAGCGGTCGATGCAGACCAGTCGGACCCACTCACACCTCGCTCGCGGCTCGCACTCGAGGCGACATGGTCTAAGATTGGCGGCACTAGCACCTCTGCCACGAACAACCAGATCGCCGCGCTTAGTCTCGATGTCCCCACAGACGTTCGCGAGAGCAGCGCGAGTACAAGCCAGCTCGATGCGCTTGCGAGCCATCCACTCTCGCCGCACAAGCAGCTCATGCACATGCTCGACACGGCAAACTTCAAAGGCGGCAGCGCCGCTGCGGCGTCCAAGTTTGCGCGGAGCGCGAGCATGGGTGCGCCGGGGAGCCTCCCGCCTGCATCGTCGAACGCCTCGAGCTTTGCGACGCGCTCGATCTCAAGCAGCGCCGCAGCGGCAGCAGCTGCGGCGATGGCGGCAACGACTGGTGGCAGCAGCAGCAGCAGCACGAGCACGCAGGCGACGCTCGCGCCGCGCGGCGTCTCAAGCAGCGCCGCAGACAACCCGAACGAGCGCTCGCGCTGCGGCACCGAGATCCAGTACCACGCCTTGATCCGCGTGCGGCTGAACAACCACGCGTGCTTGCGCATCTCCGCCAAGTCGCTCGCTCCGGCGCCTGTGCCGTCGTCCAGCACGCCTGTGAAGAACCGCCGGCGCGCGCCGCAGGCAAAAGACGTGACGTCAGTGATTGACGTCACGGGCAACGGTCTTGACGGCGACGACGACCAAGTGTTTGTGCTCGTGAACGCCAACATGCGCACGGACTGCGGCGACGTGCACTACTCGGACGTCGTGGCGCTCTACTGCGTGAGTGGGAGCCGCAAAGGCCACTTCCTATCGGTCGACGCCATGACGCAGCAGCTCACGACGAAGAAAGGGCCCGTGGTCTCGAACGGCGAGAAGTGGCGCCTCGTGCACCCCGCACATGGCGGCGGCATGTACGGCGACAGTGGCGACAGTGGCGATACAAGTAGCAGTGGTGGCGGCGGCGCAACGTCGTCGAGTGCGCGCGCACGAAGCGAGAGCAGTGCGTTCTTCTCGCTCCACTCGTCGAACGTCCTGCTCGAGCAGCAGCGATCGATCGTCACGAGCGACCGCGTGCTGCTCAAGATGTACGCTGCCGACCTCTTGCTCTCAGTCCGCCTCGATCCAATGAACGCTCGCGCCGTCCCGATCGTGGCGCTCGCATCCGTGAACGACAGCGTGAGCGACGCGAGCTACTGCGTGCAGGTGTGGGAGCTCACCAAGTCGAACGTCCCGTACGATCCGAGCTGGAACCGCGAGCGCGCGTACCTCACAGGCGACGCGCTCGTGCAGCCGCACAAGAAGCGCCGTGAAGCCTTGGACGACTACGACGTGAACCTCCCCCCGCTCTCAGCGTATCCGCCGTCGATCCAAGAGACGATCGTCATGGACGACTTGCTCTACACGTTCGTTGGCGTCGCTGGGCGGTACATCACACTCGACGTGACTGACGAAGCGCCTGGCGGCGTCGGCGCCATGGGTCGCCACGAGACGCGGACGTTCACGTTCCGCTTGACGCAGCACGGCATGGACCCGTCGATTGCATCGCTTGCCGCGCGGTGCGTGCGCTTGGGTGAGTACTACGTCAAGCTGGCGCGGTACGTCGAGCAGTTCTCGCGGTACGAGTACGGCCAAGTGAACCACGCGTTCTGCGCCGCGCTCAAGGCGCTGCTGAAAGAGTACACGGTCGTGATCGCGCAGCTCGAGCACCAGATGAAGGCGCCAGGTGCGTCTGCGTCGTCCCCGAGTCGAGCGATGTCGCTCCAGAAGCTCTGGTTCTACATCCAGCCGAGTCTCCGGACCATGGAGATGCTCAGTATGCTCGTTGATGCCTGTCGGAGCACGCTCGGTGGCGGCTCGCTCTTGAGCGAGATCCAGCGCATGCGGTCGTCACTTGCTGGCGACGTGCAAGCCGGGCAGGTCTTTGCGTTTCTCCTCGAGCGCGCGAGCGTGCCGTACCTCAAGATGGTCGAGCGCTGGATCTACCACGGCGACTTGGTCGATCCGTACGACGAGTTCATGATCCGCCGGAACGACGAAGTGAGCAAAGAGGACGTGAGCGAGAACCCGTACTCGACATACTGGCACGACCGGTACACGCTCCGGGAAGCGCAAGTCCCGCGCTTCCTCGCTCGCGTCGCGCCAAAGATCCTCACTGCTGGCAAGTACCTCAACGTCTTCCGGACGTGCCATCGCCAAGTCGACTGCCCGTTCGCCGGTCCGATCGAGTTTGCGACGAGCGAAGCGGTGTACGACGAGCTCATTGACCGCGCGCATGCGTTTGCGAGCGAGACGCTCCTCGCGTTCTTTGTCCAAGACTACGACTTGGCCAACCGGTTCGTGTCGCTCAAGCACTACTTTCTCATGGACCAAGGCGACTTCTTTGTCGACTTCATGGACGTCGCAGAAGAAGAGCTCAAGCTCCGCGCCGATACGCTCTCGCTCTCGCGCCTCGAGTCGCTCTTGCACTTGTCGCTTCAGACGTCGACGTGCTCGTCGGATCCGTACAAAGACGACCTCGTCTGCTTCCTCTCGCCCAACAACCTCATCTCGCAGATGGAGGCGATCCACGAGCGCGCGCAGAAAGGCATTCGGGACTCCCTCACGACGTTCAAGTCGACGTCGATGAACCACCCAGGTACGTCTATCTGTCACTCGGTTCGCTCTGACTGACTGGCTCGTTGCGCGTCCTCGCACTTGTCTGTCCAAGTGCAAGGCTGACCACTGTGCCACCCTCGCTCTCGCTCTACGTCCGTTGTCCTGCAAGGCTACAAGGTCATTGACGCGTTCACGCTCGACTACAAAGTCCAGTGGCCGCTTGCGCTCGTCGTCTCGTGCGGCGCGCTGACAAAGTACCAGATGATCTTTCGCCACCTCTTCTTCT
Organism: Globisporangium parvum; assembly: GCA_023333885.1. Classification (NCBI taxonomy): domain Eukaryota; phylum Oomycota; class Peronosporomycetes; order Pythiales; family Pythiaceae; genus Globisporangium; species Globisporangium parvum. The sequence continues at coordinate 16,103 of JAASFT010000056.1, forward strand.
GCAAGCACGTCGAGCGGCGGCTGTGCGACGCGTGGCGGAACCACCAGACCACGAAAGAGCTCTCGCTGCGCGCGCACCTCGGTCCGTCGTTCTGTCTCCGGCAGCGCATGCTCCACTTCCAGCAGAACTTTGTCTACTACATGATGTTTGAAGTCATCTCACCGCGCTGGCACGCGTTCGAGACGCACCTCGCGCGCGTCGAGACGGTCGACGACATCCTCCAGTGCCACGGCGAGTTCCTCGACATGTGCTTGAAAGAGTGTCTCTTGACCGACCCGGACCTCCTCCGCGTCCTCACGAAGCTCATGACGGTCTGCATGACGTTCGCCAATAGCATCGAGCGCTTCACGCGGCCGTACTTCTTGGACGAAGAGACGATCAAAGCCGAGCGCGAAGCCGAGCGCGACCGCCGCGCCGAGAAGCGTGCGCGCGATGAAGCCGAAGCCGCGCTTGCGAGCTTTAGCGCCGCAGCAGGTGGCGGCGGCGGCTTGAAAGCCAAGAAGAAAGGCGTGCTCAAGCGCCGGCAGTCATCGCAAGTCGACATGCGCCGCGCGCGGATCAAAGAGCTCTCGGACGACGTCAAGCGCGCGCTCACGGAGCGCGAAGGCGAGCGCGAGAACCCGTTCGTGCGCATGACGCGCGATTTGGAGAATCAGTTCGACTCGCTCCTGGGCGAGTTCATGCAGCAGCTGCTGCGTCGGTCGCTCCTCCAAGTACGTTCGCTCGCACTGCATGTACCGTGTGTGGGACTGGCGATGGATGGCTCTAGGACAGTGGCACTCACAGCAAGCGTGCTGCTCTCTCGCTCTCTCGCTCTCTCTCTGTGCCTCGCGTGCAGCACAACTCGCACCTCTCGAACCTCTGCACGCGCCTCGACTACAACGGCTTCTACACCAAGTAGTCGCTGGCGTCTCTTGCCATCCACTAGGACGCACGCGGACAGCTCGCATGCTCTACGAGTGGTCGGCTGAACGCAGGGCGGGTGGTTGGTCCATTGGCTCGCTATCTACTGCTGCTGCTGCTTCTGGAAGAACTGGAGCAAAGTGCCTCCGTTTGCTCCTGCCCCTGCGGTCTTGGCTCGTGCCTTGGACTTTGTCGCACTACTCGCACTCTTGCGAGGTCCTGATGACGACGCACGTGGTGCCGAGAGGCGTCGGCCAGTCGATGCCGATGACCTATGGCTGCTGGGTGACGCAGAGCCGTTCGTAGTCGTCACTGGCGACGCCGCCGCGGCACTTGCGCGGTTCTTCTGCACGAGATCGCGGAACGACGTTGCGACTTGCTTCGTGCTCGCGGGCTCGTCGCTCTCGAGTCGCCGCTTCTTCGATGTGTTCGTGGCGGCAGCGCCACTGACATTGCTGCTTGGAGCGGATGAGACGCGTTGCAAGAGCCAGGAGGAGGCACTAGCTGCCGACGGCGTGGTCGCTGCTGGGGAGGTCCGCACACTAGGAGCTGCTGAGGGGGATGACGATGTCCCAATGAGCTCGGTTTGCGATGCCGGACTGGCTCGTGGTGACGGCTCTGCCTCATCTGGCTTGGCGTACACGCTCAGCAGGTTCTTGAACGTCGTCTCGCGCTTGCGTGCTTGCTCGGCCATCGTGCGCTTGATCGCTTCGGGCGACGGCTTTGTTGTCGTCGCTTGCGGTCGCGTGGGTCGCTGGCGAACAGGCAAAGCTGCTTCTCGAGGCTCGCCGCCGTCGTCGCCATCACCAGTAGGACCACAGTCGTCGAGTGTATCCATGTCGAGCGACGTCGGTGCCTTAACGCTGTTGCGCCTCGGAGCAGCAGGCAACACGTACGGAGGCGGCGAGAACGGCCGGAACTCGTCCGACTCGTCGTGCGCTTCGCTCAGGCTCCGCAGCGTGCGCGGGCAGATCGCGCCAGTGTAGATGCCGCTCGCGACCTCGCGCGTTGGCACGACGCCGAGGAAGCTGGTGCCAGCACAGCCCGTAGGCGTAGCGTGGAGGTCCAGGACGTCGCCACTGACGTCACCACTGTCTCTTGCAATGCCAAGCGACGCGATGACGCGCGTGAGGATGTCCTCGTGGCAGTTGGCGTCGCGCGCATCAAGTAGGAGCTCGCAGCGCTGCGCCTCGGGGTTGAACACGATGTGGTGGAAGAAGATGCTCTCGGCCATGACGAAGCGGTCGAGAAAGTCGGGTGGAACCTTCAAGGCGCTGCTGCCGCTCGTCGACGACGAGAGCTTGCTTAGGATGCGCTGTACGCGAAGGTGCCCAGGCGCGCCACGGAAGCTGAACACGTGCTTGAGCGCAGTCTGTTCGCCGCCACGCACATGAAAGAGGAGCAGAATCGCAAGTGGCGCGAGAGACGTCCTAGGACATCAGCGAGAGCAAGCGGGAGAGAGCTAGGACAGTAGCGAGAGGGCAAGAGAGAGAGAGACGTACGACGATGCCCATGTTCGGGAGCGAGTCGAGAAAGTCGCAGCCCGAGAGGACGCAGAACTGGACGAACATGCGCACAGCCTCCTTGTCGCCAGTCGCGAGACTCGCGAGCTTCTTTAGGAACGGATTCGCTACAGACGCACGCACGCACGCACGTGCCCTCAGTCTCAACGACGCAGCAGCAGCAGCAGCAGCAGCAGCAGCAGCAGAGACCCAGACGCCTGTGTAAGAGCAGACGTACTGGACAACTCGCAGTGCGCGCGCAGACTCGGTCGCGACAGCGTCTGCCCAAGAACGAGAGCAAGAGCGTGAGGCAACTAGCCGAGAGGCAACCGCGGACGGACAACAGAGCCAACGACAGCGGACCTGGACCATGCCGCTGTCGTCGAGCTTGAAGAGCACAGGCGTGTCGACGCCACTCGTGATGCAGTAGAGGAACACGTCCGAGTCTTCCGTGACGATTGCAGACGCCGCGCCGGTCTTGCAGAGCCAAACCATCTGATCCACGCAAGCGGGAGCGAGCAGTCATGGCGCCTCTTTCAGTGGGCGACCGAGCGTCCAGTGAGTCGTGCGACGGAGCGACGGTCACTCGCTCGCACCTGCGCATCGGCTTCGAATGGCGCGACGACGTAGCGCACGCCGTTCGCTTGGAGCGCAGTCATGACGGTCGTGACGATCGTCTGCGTGATCGACACGGTCTGATGATAGCAAGCGAGTGAGTGAGTGAGCGAGCGAGAGAGAGAGCAGCAGCAGTCGTCAGTTGTCAGTCGACCAACATGGCTCGCTCGCACGTAAGTAAGACTGACCCGCTGGAAGTACTGGTACGCCTTTGAGACTTCAGCTCTCCTCGCATCGCCGTCGAGACGCCGCGAGTCCCGCATGAGCTGCATCGCAATGCGTCGGTTCTCTTCCTTCGAGCCCTGCCGCTTCTCATGCGTCAACGCCTGGGGTGTATGAAGAGCGAGCGAGAGGTGGCAGTTCGTCGTAGACTCAGCACGCAGCACTGCACCGTTGTCGGCGCTGCTGGTGGACACAGCGCACGCACCTTGAGCGGCAGGCGCTGGCCGTCGAAGACGAGAATGACGTCGCGCACGCCACAGGCGCGCATCAAGTCCACTTTGCGCAGCATGTAGCGCACGTACGAGTCCGTTTGCTTGCCAGTCGCGAGCTCAAACGCACATCCGTAGCAGCTGCAACACGTCATGAGCAGCGTCTTCGCGTCAAGCGTGTAGTTGCAGGACGCAAGAGCACACGACGAACGTACGCTTTGTGGAGCCACGAGAACGCGTCGACGACGACAGTCTGGCCGCTGAACGCGCGCAGGTGCGACTCCTCCAGCGCATCTTTGATCTGCCGCAGGAAGCCGTCGACGCCCATTGCAAGCGCGAAGGACGCACGTCGAAGGCAGCGAATCAATCAGCATCTCTGCACGACGTGCATCAGTCGTGTGTCTTTTCGCGCCAAAATGTCATCCGGGTAAGTACGATTCAAACGCACCAAACCCTCTCAATTTCGTTTCCTGAATAAATACATTACATCAGATGGCATCAAAAATGTCTAGCTTCCTATGGAAGGGTAGACAGAAAATGAGGAATGAGTGAAGGTAAATTCTCGGAAACTATATTTCAAAAAACCTAGCTTGATTATTTAACTATTACGTTGTTTTTGGAAAACCTCGAATTTAGAGAAACGCAAAAATATCGGAACTTGTTCGACAAGGTTTTATTAACTGTGCGAGCCAAAAGACATGTTCCGATATTTTTACTGGTTGCGATGTCTCTCACGAGGTTTAATTAACTGAAGACATGTTCCGATTCGCTATTTGCGCGCGAGTGGCAAGTTTTAAACAGGACTTGGCTCGGAAGTTGTGCCACAGATTTTCGCGAGAGTGACACGCTTTCCGAGCCAAGTCCTGTTTAAAACTTGCCACTCGCGCGCACAAACAGCGCTGGCTCGGCTCTCACGTCGCGTAATGCCCCCCATGTTCCATTTTTAGCGGTACACTGATCCAATTACTGGTTGCGATGTCTCTCATACAAAGGCAAGTCAATTCCGAAATCTATAGTGAACGCAAGCTTATTATTCAGGAATAATAGGCTGGGCTTCACTAGATTTCGGAAGTGCGGTACTACCGATTTCCTAAATGTTAGCTTTCACAAATAACATTCGAACAATCTTCAAAACCCTCGATTCTACTTTATTTCACTATCGGATGTACTGTTTGAAACGAAAATGTCCAAAAAATCCTCACGGATGGTATTCAGTGAAACCCTCGGACATTGTACCTGGAATCATTTATTGATAATTGGAGTTGTTTTTTGGCGGGTATCATTTTTAGGGTATCATTTGACAGAGACAACGCGAACCAAGCATTTCGCAACACCCAGACGAGCATCATGGAGAGCAGTGCAGCGACACCAGCAGGCGAGCAGCGATCATCGCCGCAGTGTCGCAAGCTCAAGAGGAGAATCACAGTCACGACGCAGCTTGAGACCATTGGACACCTTGCTATCTCATCGAGGTGCAAGGTCGCGGAGCAGTGTGGAGTCTCCCGGAGGAACGTCATACGATGGAAGCAGCAAGAGACAGAGCGACGCAAGATCAAGGGAAGCGTGTGTCGGCTGCGAGGCGGCGGTGCTCGTCGTGTCGGGGCCGAGCGACACAGCTCGCTCACCGAGAATGTCTAGCTCAAGTAAGCGAGCAGAGCAGAGACGCGTGACTCGCAGCATGATCACCGCCTGGGTGACGACAATGAAGGCAGAGATGGCCCTGGAGATCGTGGTTTGCCCGTCGTGGGTCAACAGGTTTTTGCAGCGCGGCTTCTTTGTGTCGACGCGAAAGCCCGAGCTCTCAGACCACGACATCATCTGGCCCGACGCTCTATTTGTTCGAGAAGTGAGTGACCTCATCGCGCAGCACAGCATCACCGCCAGCATCATCTACAACCACCTCGATGAAACAGCGGTGATTTTCGACCACTCCAAGGCATCCACTGTGTACCTGCGCGGTTATCAAGGCGTGCCTATCTGATCGCACGGGTTTGAGATACAGCGAGTGACAGCGGTCGATTGTGCAAGAGCAAGTGGTGTCAAGCTGCCGCCATGCGTGATGGAGAAACGGACACCAGCGGAGGAAGAAGAAACGGCCGATGCGATGGGTGGCGTGATGCAGCTACGAATGGGAACCGCTTGGGTGAATGCGGTCGCGTTCATGGCGTATCTCAGCGCTCTATTTCCCGACCCGACCCATCCAAACACCTCCTTCTCAAATTTAGCTGCGCTCGCTGTCACACCGCGAACGACGTGCTTGAGTATATGCGCTCTCGACGCATACCTTTGCTGTTGTGCCCAGCGGCCTCACCAGCCACTGCCAGCTAGTAGACTACGGTTGGTTTGCGCAGCTCATGCGGCAGCTCGCTACTTCGCTACCTCGATCGACAACTGGAAGCACCACGGGCAGCACCAGCTCACGCGTGGAGGCCGCGTTCGTTCACCAACACAGGCGGTCGTGTCGGAGTGATTGTTGGCAGTGTGGGGTGTTGTGCAGTCGTCGGCAATTTGATCTAGTTTTGAGAGATGGGCTCTAGGACTTGACAGTGATCTGCACCTTTCATACAACGAGAGGGGGGGTGAACGCTTTCTGTCTGAAATGTGAGCAGCAGTGGAGAGAAGTAAAAAAACTGTCGCTTCAGCATCTCGCTGATGAGTTCGACGACTTGCTTGTGGTTGAAAGGTATTATACCTCACTTATTCTCTATCAATCACATTATTGATCGAAAATGCAAAAGCATTGGTTTTTGAAGGAGATTGCTGGTGATAGAAAGACCAAAAACAGCCGTCCCCACTATCGCGGGAAATATTGTATGTTTCAACCTAGATCGGGTCTGAGAGTTCATGGTGGTCAAGACTGGAGAGTCTGGCTCTTGGAACAGGGGAGGGAGTAGCTTGACGGGCCTCTTCGACCAGACGATAACGATCTGGTACTTCTGCCATTGAAATGATTCGTGCTTGCTGTCGGACGAGGTTTTGCTATCATCTGCTGTTAGATCCCTGAGAGTTTTGCGAAAGTTGAACGACACAAATCATCATCTGTTGGTCGTGAGGTGGCATGTGATTCAAGAACACTGGGTTTGCAACTCGCATGTTTGTCCCAGTGCAAAGTGACACAAGAATTTGCTCTGGGTTGCCTCTGTGCAGTATGTATGTATTTGAAAAATACCATCCCGAATATTCCCGTTTTGAAACGTATCATGGCATATATAGAGAGGTGCTCAGTATGCCACAAAAGTGGTATGTATGGATTCCAAAAATGTAGTTCTCATACAAACACAAAGACAAATTGAAATTTGATCAATTGCGTTGGAAATATCTTTCTTTCTATTCAACATTCAAATTCGCGGCTCTTCATTGCCTTGTGTACACTAATGTGTACGCAAGCTTGTTGCAACTCATTCTTGTGTACTATACAAAAGTATCCGTCTCCGGCTAGTCATAATGCTCAACGCAAGATTATCAGGATTCGTTTCGGTTTGATCCTACTGGTCATTGATCTATGTTTCGGTATGTGGACCTTACAGCTGTCAGTTGTTTTGATAGTGACGAAAGCGCGGGACTCGACACGACGTTTTGATATTTGTATTTCGTTGTCCCGTATTTGAAAACACAACAATATAACATTATACCGTGTTTGAGATAATATTGCCATACAAACCATACATTGTTTATTGTGACCATTTTCTTAGGTCAAAAAATTGCTATACCATACATTGAATGTTGACCATTCTCTTAGTTCAAAGTATTGATAATTTTCTCAAGGATGGTAAACCTTTTGGTTCTTTAATCGCTAAGCACAATTTCTTTTTTCCATCAACAAAAGTCCGCTGAGTTTCGACTCTTGCGATCCGTTTGAGTTTGTCAAGTCGAATTGTTGCATGCGCTTTGTTCTTAGGGTATATGAACTGGAAACGGACCTTGAAAGACAATGCTTGTTCTGAGTCGAAGGTCATCGGACCATTTTCTTAGATCGTTCGTTCAGGTTCTATTCCAGTTTGTATTGCCTCAAAACAAATAGCCCACACATTTCTATTTGTAAACCTTAGATGTATCGCGCCATTCAAATCTATGTGGACTTTTGTTGATGGACAAATGAGGTTCGCTGAGTCGACAATATTTCCTCTCATTTGCATATGTAGACACAAATTGTGGCTAGATGATGAATAATTTTATAGTTATTCAACCATCTAGCCGCAATAACGAGTGCACCACAGTTCCATCGAGTAACGCTAACGCAGTCAATCAGTCAGAACGAACGAGAGTGAGCACGTCAGTTGTACACGCAGGCAGCAGCAAGTCGACGTGAGTGAGATGCAGAACCCAAGCGGCGGCAACAGCAGTGCGTACGGAAGCAACAGCGCCGCGGCTGCGAACAGCGCAGCGCAGTATGCCGCGTTCCTCGCGACTCCAAACGTGAGCAGCAGCTCGCGCAATGGAAACAACGCTGGCGCGTCGGACCTCGAAGGCGACCTCCCGATCTCGCTGCCGTCGTACATGCCAGTGAACCAGCAGTCGCAGCAGAACTCCATGCCGTACTACAACGCGCGCTCCGACATGGCGTACGGCAGCAGCAGTGGCAGTGGCGATGCGAACGACGGCAGCATGCCGAGCTCTGCAAAGCGGCAGGCGCCAGTGGGGCAGTGGAAGACCCCGCCGCAGTTCCTCTACCCAGCGAGCTCCAACTCGGCTCGCACTAGCAGCAGCAGTGGCGCTGCTGACAAACCAGAGCGTGGCGCTGGCACAGCGAGTCCGTCCACTGGCATGCGCAGCATGACGTTCCAAGACGGCTCGCAGATGTACGCTGGCGAGGACAAGAGCGGCGGCAGTAGCAGTGGCGTCAAGCTGACGCGGCAAGAGATCGGCGGCATCTCGGCAGCGCAGTTCGCTGCGAGCACGGGCGGCTTGACAATGGACACTGCGTTGCTAGCGCGCGTGAGCGGCACGGATCCGTCGCAAGTCGGGTCCGAGGAGATCAAGCAGATCATGCGGACGCCCGACCTCCTCTCGATCTACCAGAAGCTCCAGGAAGAGGATGACCGACGCCAGCGACGGTGCGTTTCTGTGTGAATCGTCCTGATTCTCGCATCTGCCGACGCAGAATCAGGGCACGAGACTCAGGGAAGCACTGGTGGTCGGATTGTGGCTCGATAGGCTCGAGCGGAATCGCGCGTCTGCGCGCGTGCGCCGTGAGAAGAAGAAGAGCATGGTCGAAACGTACGAAGGCGAAGTGTCGAAGCTCGAGAACTCGCTCAACTTGCTCAAGATGCACACGTTCGGGTCCGGACAATCGCAGGATCTGAGCAATGCGCTAGGTACGCGTCGTGATGGACAGAGGAGGGGAGTGGCGGCACGCGTGCTCAAGCGCATGCGCACAGTCTAACGCGCACGATTGCTACAGAGTACAGCTCTGGCGAGCACTTGCGCCACGCGATGATGTCGAAAGACGCAAAGATGGACCTCATGGCGCGCATCCTCGGCCACCACTCGCGCAGCACAGCAGCTGTGCGTCTACTGGGTGCTGCGCATGCTGCCTGTCTGTCTGCGGTCGTCCAGGGCTCACGGATGTGTCTCTGTCGTGATTCTCTCGTGATTCTCGCTGTCCACTCAGATCCACCGTGCAAATGCCGAGAACCAAGCGCTGATTGCGACTGCGAGTGAAGACGCTGAGCTCTTTCGGACCCTTCGCGCGCAGCTGGGACTAACCGATGAGCAGTGCCGGCAGCTCCAGAGCCTGACGCACCACGTGCGCGACGAAGCGCGCAAGCTCGATGCGATTGCCAAGTGCTTCTCGGCCCTGCGCGCGCACGACTGGCTCTTCTTTGGCGGCACTGAGGTACGCGACTGGCGCGCGAGTGCGAGCGATGGTCCATGGCAGACAGTCACTCACACGCGCGCTCATGTTGGTGATGCGTGCAGTCGATTCTGCACCAGACGCGCAATACGATGACGTCGCAGCAGTTCCAGCGCTTCCTCACGTGGACGTCGGACAACAAGGACGTGATCGACCAGCTCCAGGTCCGTCGCGCTGTCCACGCGACAGGCTCGATGTCTTCTCTGCCTCGCCTCTCAGTACGCGTCTGACGCGTCTTGTGCTCTTTTGTTCGTTGGTCAGGTCGTGCCGACGTCTGCGCCTACGATCTCGGACCACGACATTGAGTTTCTCTTTAGTGAAGACTAGCGCCTGTGAGTGAAGGTCGCGCGAGCGCAACCAGCAGACAGAGAGTGTGTGTGTATGTGGCAAACGACAGGTGGCGGTCGTGATTCCATGCGTAGCTGTCGCTCGCTCTCTCCTGCTGCTGCCTCTGGCGCTCTTCCCAGTGAGACCCGCGCGTGCTACATGTCGAGGAAGTTCTGAATGAGGCGCAAGCCGTCGTCTGTGAGGATGCTCTCGGGGTGGAACTGGAAGCCCTCGACCTTGTACGTCTTGTGGCGCACGCCCATGATCATGTTCGTGCCTTTGACCGTCGCAGTCACTTCCAACTCGGCTGGCAGCGTCTCGGGCAGCCCCACGAGCGAGTGGTACCGAATCGCACTGAACTCGGGCGCCATGCCTTTGAACAAGCCCTTGCCGTCGTGCACCATCGTCGACTGCTTGCCGTGCATGATCTCGCCGGCGTGATCGACAGTGCCGCCAAAGACCTCGTACATGCACTGGTGCCCGAGGCAGACGCCAGCGATCGGGACTTTCCCTGCAAACTCGCGGATGACGTCGCACGAAATGCCAGCGTCGCGCGGGTACCCCGGGCCCGGTGAGATCATGATGCGGTCTGGATTGAGCTGTTTGATGCCGTCGATCGTGATCTGGTCGTTCCGGATCACGTCCACGTGCGCGCCGAGCTGGGCCATGTACTACGAAGCAGCAGAGCAGAGCAGAGTAGGAAAGCAATAGATGGCGCGTCAGCCACTAGAGCAATACGCACACACGAACATGCGCGCAGGTCTGATGGCAGTCGCATCGTGTCGAGCGTGACGCCATCGCAGCCTCTGTGCTCTTTGCTCTGTGCTCTGTGATGGCTGTACCTGGAAGATGTTGTACGTGAACGAGTCATAGTTGTCGATCAGGAGCACGCGCGTCGCAGTCATATTGGCTGTGTATGTATGTATGGTCGTCGTTGCGCAGGAGCTGCTCGCGCGTGTGCGTGTCAAGGAGTGCCGCTTGCTCACTTGCGTCAATCGCTCAATCAAGTGAACGTTCTCCAAGCTTTCTTGTGCTTGCATTGGTCGCACTTAGTCGGAGGAATGCACAATCTGCACCACTAGCCACGAAAACACACAAATTCACTGCTTTGAGACGCGAGATCGTTCGATCTTGCGCGCAAAGCCGGCATGAGCGCTCCAATTCGACATTCCGCCACAATCTTCTAGTAAATGCTACAATCTAGACGCAATCAATAAGGAACACGAACGCGAACAAACAAACTCCGAAACAAACGGCGGTATTTTCTCGGTGCATTCCCACTCAAAGCTCTACAATGTACCGGCCTCGCGGGAAACACTCATCGTTGTCGCGACGAAGTGACAATCACTGTCGGTGTCGGTGATTGTCAGTTTCGTCGCAAACGTGAATTGTGTTTCCCGAGATGCATACAGAATGAAAGTGAAACGAAGGAGTTGTGCGGGAAAGCTCCGCCATCTCGGCAATGTCTATTCTTGGGACATCGACGTCAAGCGTATCGCCCACCCTCTTTGCCCTAGACACATTCCGCGTCATCTCGCCCCATTGCAACGTGAGACTGCGACATCGAAGTGGCGCTCGCCGGCCAGTCACGAGTCACGAGTCACGACCGCTGGTCCACACGCTGCAAGCAAGCAACAAGCGGCGGCACACTCCCGAAAAGCTCACGCCCGCTGCCACTCGCACCGCCATGTTCCGCCAGCTCGTCGGCCGCCACCGCCAGTTCGCCTCGGCCACCACTGCGCTCGGCTGCATGGCTGTTGGCCTTGCGCTCGGCAGCAGCAACGCCGCGAGTCCCGCGCGCGCAGAGGACGACTTGCGCACGTACCCGAAAGCCGCGACGGTCGTGAAGCAGCCAAAGATCAATGGCTTGAAGATCTTCAGCGGCAATGCGAACCCAGAGCTTGCGAGCAACGTCGCAAAGCTCGTGGGCGTGCAGCTCGGGAAGATCACAGTCGAGCGCTTTGCCGACGGCGAGGTGAACGTCATGGTGCACGAGAACGTGCGCGGCAAGGATGTGTACATTGTCCAGCCAACGTGTGTGCCCGTGAACGAGAACCTCATGGAGCTGCTGCTCATGGTGAGCACGATGCGCCGGTCGTCAGCGCGTCGCATCACCGCCGTGATCCCGTACTACGGCTACGCGCGGCAAGACCGCAAGATGGCAGCGCGCGTGCCGATCTCGGCCGCAGACGTTGCGCGGCTCTTGGAGGCCATGGGCGTCGACCGCGTGATCGCCGTGGACCTCCACTGCGGTCAGATCCAGGGTTTCTTTGGTCCGCGCGTGCCGGTGGACAACCTCGACGGCGGTCTCGTTGGCGTGACGTACTTTGGGAACCACGAGCTCGTGAACCCCGTCGTCGTGTCGCCGGACGCCGGCGGTGTCGCGCGTGCAAAGAAGTTCCGCGAGTGGCTCGTTGGGAAGCACGGGCTGCAGCACACGGGCTTGGCGATGATCATCAAGCAGCGCATCAAAGCGAACGAGATCGACCGCATGGACTTGGTCGGGAACGTCGAAGGCTCGGACTGCATCATCGTGGACGACATGATCGACACTGCCGGCACGCTCTGCAAAGCGGCGCAGCACTTGGCGGACCACGGCGCGCGCAACGTGTACGCGTTTGCGTCGCACGGTCTGTTCAACGGCACGGCGAGCGAGAAGATCAAGAACTCGGTCTTGAAAGAGGTCGTGGTCGTGAACACGACGCCGCTGCCCGAGAGCTGCGTCGGGAACGAGAAGATCGTGCAGCTCGACATTGCGCCACTCGTGGCGCAAGCGATCCAGAACATCCACGGCAAGAAGTCGGTCTCGATGCTCTTCCACTAGACGGACGCACGGATGGACAAGAGACGAGAGACGAGCGACGACGACGAAGACGCTGCGTAGAGGCGACAGCGACGACAGAGCGCGCAGTGCCGTGTGGGTCGTCGTGTCGCCTGTAGATAATCAACCCCCACTCCACCGTCGATACGAGCAGCAAGATGATGCAGTGTCTCGATTGCTATGGGTGAGTGCGTGCGTAGGTGCGCGTGTGTGTGGACGCTGGGCGTGTGGGTCCACGAGTCAGTCAGTCGCTACGGCAATGCGTGGGGCAGCGGCACAGGCGTCGCACTGCCACTGCTCTCGTCTTGCGCATGCGCGAGCTTTGCGAGCTTCTCATCGAGCGCTTTCATCGCACGCGCTCTGTCACGACACGAGCAGAGCGAGGGCGTTAGTGGGACGGAGGGAGGGAAGCCACGAGACGAGCAGGGGCGATTCGGATCCAAGACGCCACGCACTTTCGTCGCTCAGCGATCGGGTCGTCCGTCGCCTCCTGTTGGAACCACGTCACACACACACATGCGCGCGCTCAGTCAGCTCCCAAAGACACCGCACGCAGCTCCGGACGACTGCAGCCAACGCACTGCGAGGACTGGGAGCAGCGTCGTCGCGGACGTCTCGGCGCGCGTCTGGAAAAACCCACAGAGCTTCACGACACTGAAGCTAAAGGTCGCAACGGGGGCGACGAGCGGACTGCAGACATCTGGGAGCAAGACAACGAGCGCGAACTCGTCGGTCGTGTCGCCGCGCGTCTGGTCGCGGTTCTTGGTCAGGAACCGGAGGTAGTACCAGCCAAAGTAGCCGCCGAGGAGCGAGTACGGCCCAGCGCCAATGAGTGCGACGCGCAGCGCAGGCGTCGAGGACGCAAGCCCAATGAGCGACACGAGCGTGAACAGCGTCGTCGCCAGCAGCGGGTAGAACTGTCCGCGTCACAGACACATGCAGCAGTCAGCTAGTCGGTCTGCTGCGCTTGTCTGAGCGTTGAGAGCATCCGACAGTCGACACACACACACACAAACGTACGCGGAGCTTCAGTCCTGGGAGGATCGGCGCAGTCGCAAGCGGCGTGGGCTTCATGTACGCGACGAGCAGCGCTGTGATGCCGCCTGCAAAGCCAGAGAGACTCGTGTTCCTAGAGTCAACGGCACGTGCGTGCGTGCGCGCGTACGCGTGTCTGCTGGTTAGCCCCATCGTAGCAGTAGCAGTAGCAGTCCGATCGCTCGAGACGCAACAGCGAGGGACGTACAAGTAGATCGGGTTGCGGAAGACGATGTAGAGCGAGAAGAGCTCGACAAAGAGCACGAAGCTCGCCATCGTGTTCGCAAACACGAGCAAGCGACCCAAGTTCGCAGCGCCGAGCTCTGGTTCCACGCGCTTTGCCAAGCCAAACGCGAGTGGCAGCACGATGACGAGCTATCGGTACAGAGGAGCGTCAGAGCGTCAGCGTGCTGATAGCACCAGCAGTGGCAGCTGGAGAGCAGGAGCTCTATGCGTGTGCGAGCGTACCTGGAGCACGTGCGGGTGGTAGAAGCCTGCAGTGACGTACACCCACGGGCGAATGTGCGCGAGGATCGCACTGCACACGCACGTACGCGAGCAAACCATGGGATTCGTTAGATGGTCATAGACGTCACACAAACGCTATGGCTCAAGCGAGAACGTACTCTGCGACCGAGAGCGCGAGCACGCCGCCGGTCTCGTTCGCAGGCGTGAAGACCACGCCAAAGAGCCACAGCAGCGGCAGCGCGAGCACGAGGAGGATCGTCGCAGGGAGCTACGCATGCGGAACGAGAGGCATCGTGAGTGCACAGATACACAAGCGCATCGACATGGAGATAGCGAGCGAGCGAGAGACGTACGCGCATACTGGCGTAGGAGGTCGCGAGCTTCCTTCAGAATGAGCAGTCAGTGGCATTGTGCCGCTGGGTTTTGTCACTATCGCATCCACAACCTGCACCCACATCCGAAAATAACTCTCAATTTTTGATTATGTTGTCAAAGTTCCCAAAACAATGGGACTAGAAACCCAATCGAGGTGAACATACAGTTTGCAAGCTCAACGTCGAATCACATTATAGACGCATGGAAGATGTGATCTCTGGAGCTACTCCGTGCTGCTGCTGCTGCTGCAGTCGCCTCGTGTGCGCAACGACGGACGATCAATCAGGCGACAAAGTGCGTCTACAGACGCGCTGCAGCTCCCTTCACCGCTGTGTCAAAGCCGTTCTCGACCTTCAAGTGCTCCTTGATGAGCTTCGAGATGCTCTTGAACTTTGGCGCACTCGCGTCGCCTGTGAGCTGGAAGATCGACGACTCGACCGACGTGATGAACGCCCCCGACTGGCGCATACGCTACAGGCACCACAGCAGCACATGCATAGCACACACACACACGCACCATGTGAGTGGACAAGCCCGATAGATCCACACACGTACACTCACTCAATTGGGACGGTACCTCAAGCGAGATGTCGCGGTTGAACGACGTCGAGCTGGACACCGCATCAGCGACGACGTGGACGTCGTAGCCCTTGTCGAGCAGGTCGAGACACGTCTGAAGCACGCACACGTGGCCCTCGATGCCGCAGAGAATGACCGACTTGGGTGCTCCGAGCTCGGTCTCGACGTGCGCCTTCACGTCCGGCGTCATCATGGAAAAGAGCGTCTTGTCAAACACTTTGACGCGCGCAGCGTCTGCGAGGTTCTTCGTGATCTCCGGCACCGTGTCGCCGAGACGCGCGACGTACTGCGTCGTCACGACAATCGGGATGTCGAGCACCTTGGCAGCGCTCACGAGCGAGTTCGTGCCGTGCACGACAGTCGGCATCTGGTAGATCGAGTTGCGGAAGACCTCCTGCACGTCGCACACAAAGAGCACGCTCGACGCTGGCGCGAGGCGGCCGATGCGCCGCGCGATCGCAGTCGTCACCGCCATGCTAGCTTGTAGGTTGAGCGAGCTCTTGCGTTTTGCTGATGATCGATGATCGACCACAAACAAACATGTTGAACTTGAGTCCCTCGATTTCGTCACGCTCGGATCTCAGTGCGCAAAAACAAGTCGACCTTCGATTCATACAATAATCAAGCGTACGTGCATCGACTCATTTGATGCGTGGCAAGATTGAGCTCCCTGGGTTATTGCACTAGCACAGTCACATGAGGTAGAGACGACAACAGAGTCAGAGCACCATGCGGACGCGAGCAGAGCGGATGGCGAGGTGGTGGTGGTGGTGGTGGTGATCAAGCGCTGCGTCCGTGTCACGTGCTGCTGCTGCCGCTCGCACCGACAGCATGCGAACAAGAACCGTAGCGAGTCGCTCGCCACATCGAAACTCGCGGCCTCCGATCGACACCGACGACAAGACAAGAACAAGATCATCATGAAGCTGCGCACATCGTCGTCGCTGCGAGCACTCGCGATTGCTGCATGCTGCGGACTCTTTGCGCAGCGAAGCGCTGCATCGAAGGTCACATTCATCAACAGCTGCGACCACCAGATCGGTCTGTACGACAACGTACAAGAGGTACCGCTCGCGCCAGGTGCTGCACTCGCACACGACGTCTCGGATGGCTTCAAAGGCATGTTTCGCGCCGGCAAGAACCCGCAAGCGACACGTACGTGCTATCTCTTTCATTGTCCTCTCATCACCTACGATGACTGTTTGGTCAGCACACGTGCTCACACTCGCCTCAATGCACATGCAGTCGCTGAGTTCACACACGCTGGCGGGAAGCTCTGGTACGACATCAGCATCATCCCGACGTCGGCGACACAGGGACCCGAGTACTGCCCGAGCCTCGCCGCATGCAAGCAGCTCACTGGCGGCACAGGGTACAACGAGCCGATGCAGATCGCGCCGCAGAGCAACACGAATGGCGCGCACTGCCGCGTCCTCACGTGCCTATCGGACGGCTGCGACGACGCGTACCTGTTCCCAAAGGACGACACGAAGACGCACAACTGCCCTGGCGCAACGGACTTTGTCGTGACGTTCTGCCCAAATGGCGTCGCACGTGCTGCGCCAGCGCCTGCGCCAGTCGCGACGACGACTGCGCCGCCAACGACGCCTGCGCCGCCTCGACCAACGACCGCAGTGCCAGCGACCCAGCCACCGACGCCAGTGCCGACGATGCCAGTCGTTGTCTCAGCTGCGAACAGCTCCGTTGAGGTCGAGCGTGACGCTGACCAGCTTGTAGCTGGCAGTGCTGCGTCGCAAGCGACAGGAGCGTCGATCGATGTGATCGTGAACCCAGAGCTCGCGACGCAGACGCAAGTCCCAGTGTTTGACACCACTGCGACGACGAGCGCTCCAACGCCTGAGCCCACGCAAGCGCCAGCGACAAACACCGCAAACACCCAGAGCAGCAGCACGACTGGCGGCTCGACGCTCACAACCGTGTTTGTCGCCGCGGTGCTCGTGCTCGCGGCTGCAGTCGCGATCGTTGCGATCGTCGTTGTGCGCCGCAAGAAGCGCGAGCTCGACGCGCAGACCGAGAAGTCGCCGATCATGAACCCAGGACTTGCGACGCTGTAGGAGACGCTGGTGTTACTACCACTGGTGCTTGTATGTGTGGAAACCGTGCGTCATCGTCAATGCGTCTTGCGTCAAAAGTCTTTGAACGGTCTCTCTCCCTTGTCAACCTGCCTGAGCACGTTCGTGCCGAAGCTCGGCTCTGAGTACCATGCGGACGCGAGCAGATCGATCGAGTGCGAGGCTGAGCGTCCGTGCCACTCTGTAGAGACGTGTCGAGCTTGAGATGGTGCCATTGAATGCTCGGCGTCCTCCTTTACATTGCGATCGGCTGCGTTGCGGCAATGAGCAGCAGCGTAGCGGAACGTGCTGCATGGCCATGTGAGTGGGTGGGTGATTCGACCACGTGAGGATCAAGTGAGCGCAGCGTCTTGTGCTTACAGGCGTCAGATGCTCGTAGTGTAATCAACGAGACCGAGCGTAGAGACGAACACAAGTGTGAGAGAGAAGACAAGGATGAAGAAGACGAAAGCGAATGGGAACGTGCGTTCGATCCGCACAGCAGAGCACCGACGGCTCGACACGATTGATTGACAGATAGATGGAGGGATGGAGGGATGAACAATGGTCTATAGCGTCCACATGGCTCGTGAGGCTTAGACGCAGTGCTTTGGCTTCTTTGGCTTGCGCGTCTTGCTCGCTGCTGGCGTCACGGCAGGCGTCTGAGTCACTGGAGTCTTGGTCACTGGAGCCTGGTTCACTGGAGCTTGCGTCACTGGAGCTTGCGTCACTGGAGCCTGCGTCACTGGGGCCTTGGTTGGTGGAGCCTGCGTCACTGGAGCCTTGGTAGCCGGCGCCTGCGTCACTGGCGCCTGAGTGACCACTGGTGCCTTCGTGAGCACGCCCGACTCGTTCTTGGACTTGTCGTCCTCGTCGTCGTACTTGCCTGGGCTCACTTTGCCTGCACCTTCGTCCTTCGCAGCAGGCGTCGGCGCGGCCGTCGGAGCCGCAGTCTGCTTTGGCGCTTGCGTCTCTGGCGCCTTGGTCACGTTCGGGCTCGGCGCTGGCGTCACCACTGGCGCCTTGGTCTGCACCGGCGTGCCGTTCGGGCAGAACGTGACCTTGAAGTCCGTCGTGAGCGGGCACGAGTGCGTCTTCGTGTCGTCCTTCGGGTACAAGTACGCGTCCGTGCAGCCGTCGGCGAGGCACGTGAGCTCACGGCAGTTGGCGCCGTTCGTGTTGCTCAGTGGCGTGACCTGGACTGCGACGTTGAAGCCCTTGCCGCTCTGCGAGTGCTTCTTGCACTCGTCGAGGCTGCCGCAGAACTCGTAGCCTGGGTTGAGGCGCGGCGGGATGATGCTGACGTCGAACCACGCAATCGCCATGTCGCCCTTCGTCGCAAACTCCACGACTGCACATCCAACGAGGTAAGAGGGGCATCCGTTAGTCGACAAGTCTTTGGTTCTGGCCAAAGCTAGCTCGCGCCTCGCAGCATCGCCAGAGCAAGGACGTACGAGTAGCGGCGTCGTTCTGGCCGTGGCGAAAGTGGCCCTCAAAGCCCTTGGGGATGTCGCGCGTGCACGACGCGCCGGACGCGAGTGCCTCCTTGTCGTCCGTGAACTTGCCACCGAGACGCGTGTACAGGTCGACCGAGTGTGCGCAGTTGTTCTGGACCGTGAGCTTGAACGCGGAAACCGAGCTCGCGAGTGCAGCCGAAGCCGCGACGAGCAGCATCGGCGAGCGCAGCGAGACCATTGTCGAGAGGAGGGTGGACTGTGGACTGCGGCGCTGCTGGGAGGGAGGTTGATTAATGACGATCTGCCGAGAGCGACCGACCGACCGAGCGGTGAATGGCCGCTCAGTGCCATCGAGCGCTGTTGTCTCGCCACGACGGACGATGTCGTTGGCATCGACAAGCGGCAGCGAATCATACTGAAAGCAAGTGACCGGCCGCGGCAAGTATCCGGTTCGGCTGCTGACTTGTTGCCGCGTTCCGCGTCACCAGATGCAGAGTCGACAACCCAAACAACCAGAGCGGGTTCAAAGAGCCCTTGCTTGCTCGACCTGGAGTCCTTGAGGCTGCTGAGCGCTGAGTGCTCTCATGTGGGTGGAGACGCTCGTGGCTATGGCAATGCGGTCGCGAGCATGTCTGCGCGGCAATGGCAGGCGAACGAGCGCGCACCTTGCCGCCGCCGACGTTGCTCACGGAAGGGAGGCGCCAGGTCCACATATGAGGAGGTTGCTCGTGAGCAGACCGAACGACTGAACCTGGCTCGGGCTTTGGCTGGGATAGTCTCCATTCAGACCGCGAACACGCGAGCGAGCGAGCGAGCGAGCGAGCGATTGACGTGGAAGAGAGGCTCTCTCTCTCTCACTTCCTCGTCTCTGGGTGTCGACACTAGCAGCAGTCGCAGCAGTATCGCATACACATGGTATGCTCCAGATGCTCGCGTGCTCGCTTCGTTTGCTTTGTCCACTACGCGAGTGCGAGTGCAGTGTGGCGTAGCGTGACAGAAGATCCTGGATCCTGCTCTCGTTGCATGGACGATCGACTCGGACGAGCGTCGTGAGCTGCTGGCGTTCGAGGCGAGCAAGTCCTTCCGCAAGTGGCGGTTCTTCGGGTACACGCAACGCACCAAGGCGTTGACGCACGTGGTCAAGCGCATTCTCCCGCGAGACCGAGAACGCCGTCGTCGGTGCTCGTAGTGCAATGGTGCGCTGAAGAGACACAAGTTTGCCAACGACAACAAGCGGAAGCGCCACTACCCTTCTTGCGATGTACAACCAGTTCGTGCAATATGGTGTGGGATCAGTCGCCAACGCTGCTCGCAACATCCTCCACCTAGCGCAACTGGTGCTCGCAGGTCAAGATCGCCCTGCAGACCTTGCTCGTCCAGCGCTGAACGCCACTCAAGTGCTGTCATGAGCTCGGAGTCGAAGAACTTTGGCACGAACCTGAACCTGCACATACGGGGTAGGTAGGTAGTCCGTAGGTTGGCAAGGGAGTGCGTCGTACCAATGCAGAGAGGCTGTGAGGACGATGGAGAGGACGCGTATCATGCGGCGTGCTCCAACGCAAGCTCGCGAGCGCATGTCGTCCTGGACGAGGGCAGTACTTGAGCTGGCGTGGTCAGTCAAGTGTACCGCTCCAAATGGCGCAATGTACCCTGTGTGGTGTTTTGTAGCTACATAATGAATGCAAGTAGTTCATTTCCAGAACGATCTCATTTGATTCTTCTAATTAACCTCTCGCCTTCACTATAGTGTCTGGAAACCTTACATCTTACGAACATCGTAAAATTTAGGAATGTGTGCAATTATTTTGACCGTACAAAAACCAAGATGTTGCGTCGTGTTCCGCGGTTTTGTCACTATCAGAGCTACGACAGCTGACATGTCCACATACTGAAATCAAGCTTAACGTGTCCAGATCTCCGTTTTATCACTATCGCAGTTTTGGTTTGTCAGGTCCACAAGTGAGTGAGTGAAGAGGCTCAGCAACGCAACGCACCGCCATGGTGCTCACGGAGAAGCAGCGGCAGGACCTGTACGTGGTGTGTGGAGGCGCTCGCTCGCTGCCGCACGGCAACGACAAGCAGCGCGTCGCTCTGTGTATGCTCTCTCCTTCCTTGTGATGTGAACACGGCGCTCACGCAGCCTCTTGCGCGTGCATTGTGCGTGCGTTCACGCCCGACACTTGGAAACGCCACTGTGCGGATGACAATGACGACGATACTGCTGCTGCTGCACTGCAGGCACCAGTCCGTGCTCGACTACCTCAATGGCATGGGCGAGCGCTTCGCAGAGACCGCAGCCGCATTCGAGCGCGAAGCAGGCATTGCCAAGTCAACGGACGGTACGATTGCGTGTCTGTCTGTCTGTCTGTCTGGCATCCGCGCATGACTACACTACACAGCGTATGTAAGGGATCGCCTGTGACCAAATGCTCGACTCTACTGCGGCCAATGCGCTAGGCAAGCACGCAGGGCTGCTCGAGAAGAAGTGGACGTCTGTCATCCGCTTGCAGCGCAAAGTCATGGAGCTCGAGAACAAAGTGACGGTGCTCGAAGAGAGCGCAAAGCTGGGGAATGGCGTCGTGAGTCGCCGCGACCAGCTCGGGAGCCGTCCGCGGAGCGAGTTCCTCCCGCGCGCGCCGCCGCAGTTCACGCTCTCGGGCCATCGCAACCCGATCACTGTGCGTCTCCTGCGTGCGCTTGCTTGATGGGCCATTGCCATGGTGTGTTGTCGCGCAGTGGGGCAAACTGATGGGCACTGACCCACCTTCTTTACGGTATTTATGGTGTGCACGGCATTCTCAACGACCAGTGCGTGGCGTTTCACCCAGTGTTTAGTGTCTTTGCATCTGGGAGTGAAGACGCGACAGTCAAAGTCTGGGACTTTGAAACAGGCGAGTTCGAGCGCACGCTCAAGGGCCACACGAACGCAGTCCAGGCCGTGGCGTTCAACAGCGCCGGCACGCTCCTCGCGTCTGCGTCTGCCGACTTGTCGATCAAGCTCTGGGACTTTTCCACCGATGGCGACTACGAGTGTCTCCGGACGCTCCGTGGGCACGACCACAACGTCTGCGGCGTCGTGTTTGCGCCGCCGACTGCGAGCGACGACGTGCTCTACTCGTGCTCGCGCGACAACACGATCAAAGTCTGGGAACTCGCCACTGGCTACTGCGTGAATACGCTCAATGGCGGCCACAGTGACTGGGTCCGCGACGTCGCAGTGAGCGACGACGGACTCTACCTCGCGTCGTGCGGGAACGACCGGTCGATCCTCTTCTGGGACCTCCAGCACATGCGCGTGCTCCAGTCGATTCGCGAGCACGAGCACGTGGTCGAGTCCGTCGCGTTTGCTAAGACCGGCGTCCAGGAGCAAGCGATCGAGCGCGCGCACGCAAAGAAGCTCGTCGCAGTCGGCGCTGTCGTGCTGAGCAATGGCGATGCCGCTGCAGCTGGTGCATCGGCGTCACCGACACGGACGTCGGCTGCAATGGACACGAGTGATGGCAGTGGCGCGCCGCGACGACTCAAGTTCCTCGTATCTGGGTCGCGAGATAAGACTGTGCGGCTGTGGGAAGCGTTCAGTGGGACGCTCCTAATGAACTTTGCGAGCCACGAGAACTGGGTGCGCTGCGTGCGGTTCCACCCGTGCGGCAAGTACGTCCTGAGCGCCGCAGAAGACAAGACGCTCCGCGTGTACGATCTCGAGGTACGCTCGCGCTTTGAGGGACATGTGGCAATGGGTTGATGGCGTCAAATGGCCCACTCACTAACGAGCTCACGAACTGGGGCAAACTCGCACGATGCCGTGACCCAACAGACTGGTCGGTGCGTCCGGACACTCGATGAAGCCCATGCGCACTTCCTCACAAGCATCGACGTGCACCCAAGTCTGCCGCTCGTGGTCTCTGGTGGCATTGACAAAGTGATTCACGTGTGGGAGTGCAGTTAGTAGGCGAGTCCGAGGAACGAGCGAGCGAGCGCGAGAGCTACGAGGCGAGCAGATGCAGTGGCAGTGAGGACTGCAACACGGATGAGTGTGTGGGGCAACGCAAACAGCAAACAGCAAGCAGCGATGGCGCAAGTGTCCAACGTTCGCGTCACTTGGTGGGGTCGATCAGCACCAGCCGGAGGGCTGAGCAGCGTCCGGCGTAGCGCCTGAGCATCCACACTGTCGTAGCGCTGAGTGCCCAGCTGCGGAGCTCACGTGGCTGCGTAGCGCCTTGCCGACCGACGTGCTTCGCGCGACGGAGGTCGCTGGCGAACGGCAGGGATCGACCAGTGCGATCCGACAGAGAGAGAGAGAGATCGATCGAGACGCAGGTGATGGCGGAGAGCGCACGCAGTGGCAACGACGTTGATGGCGCGAGGCGCTTAGCAACGGCGACGACCGGAGCAACCCTCCTGTGTGTTCATCAACATCATCTTCTTCATCTTTCTACTCTCTCACACTCTCTCGTCCTCTTCGGCGCTCGCACGCGCGCAGTGACAGGGTCAACTGGACGCAGCGAGCGCGAGCAGGTGCGACTGCTGCTGCTGCTGCTGTGGTAGACGGCAGTGGCGGCGAGACGGCCGAGCGCACCGCTTATCTCAGGCGGCGAGCCTCACGCTCCCACTCGAGCAGGCACAGGATGTCACCCTCGCGGACCGGGCCCTTGACGTTGCGGATGATCTTGCGCTTGTCGTCCTGGAGGAACTCCACGCGCACCTGGGTCACGTTGCCCGTGTTGCCCGTGCGTCCGAGGACGTTGACGACCTTCGCCAGCATGTAGTCGCGTTGTTGGTCCTGAAGCGCACACGTGGCAGAGGCACACTGGTGAGCACGGGAGCACAGGATCAAGCGCGTTGGAGCACACAGCTGATGGTGTGCGGCATGGCACGGCGTAGCGAATGGAGGCGGCGATGGGCGGACGGACAGACAGACGCGGAGCGGAGCAGCGCACTAATGATCCGGGGCGTTCAGCTGGAAAGCAGAACCACTGGACCGAGCGCTGCCGCGCGTGAGCACAAGGGTGGCTACTCGTACGTGGCACGACTCGCTGCGCAGGCGCGAACGAATCGCGCACTGACTGCTGCTGCTGCTGGACCTGTTTGCTGCTCCGATTCGATTCTCGTTGCTGCTGCTGGTGGTAGCGAATGAGTGATTGCATGGCCCAAGCGCTGCTGCATGTGCGTGCTGCGCGCCAGCGATCTCTCGCTCCTAGCTCTCGATGCAGCGAGATGTCGAGTCGATCGCTGTGCTGCGCTGTTGCTCTCAAGCGCACTGCACTGGATGCGAGAAGCACTCGCTCGCCCGTGCTGTCGACGCAAGCAACGGTCCGTCCGTCTGTCTGTTCGTTCCCTGGTCCAGTTGCCTCTGCCGTCGCCATGTCCACACACTCACACTCACACACACACACAACTTGCGGCGCGCGCAGGCAAACACGCACGCACGCACGCACGCGCCAGCCAGCCAGCCAGTCAGCGTACCATTTTCGTGAGATGTCGATGAAGTAGTGCACGAGGAACTGGCAAAAGCGGCGCCGCCAAGTGCTCGCCGCGCTTAAAACCACTCCTCGCAGCCGGGCTGGCAGACGATCGATCAGCCACTCGTTTGAGCGCGCTTAAACAAAGGCGCTAGCGGCCACCAATCAATCCTTTTCGCTCGAATTGCGCGCCGTCACCAATGCATGTCCACGAAGCGCACGTGCTCGTACTGCACTCAATACGAATTATTTTTGCTGCCGCATTTTCGGCGCAACCCTCTTTAACTCTGTATAGGATCTAAACAGGGAATACTGAACCGGTTCAGTCGGAACCGCGGTTCGCGTCAACGACATGGCTACATTTCTCGACAAGCATGCCACAACCATCGCCATCGCAGCAGCATGCTGCTCCAGCTCCAGCTCATTCATTCCCCAGCCCAACCCAACGACGCATCGCTCTCTACGTCGACTCACGCGCACTACGTGCTCACTGCCTTCGGTCTGCATGCCGCAACTGTCGCCGCATTGCAGCACTCTGCGCAAACGTCGCGAGCACGTCGCGGAACGTCGATGGCGCCGCGACAAACGACGCAATCACACCATCCGCGCGAGCGCGCTCGAGCACTTTGAACACTTGCGAGAGCTTCACGTCCGAGTCGGCAAGCGCCAGTTGAAAGCGACACGTCGTTGCGTCGCGCCGCAGCACGTGCAAGCGCTCGTGCCCAAACACGCGCTTGAGCGCCGCCTCGAGCGTCTCAAACGTTTGCTCAGCGCGCCACCAAGCGCAGAACGTCTGGGGAGACACGAGACCATCGTAGGCGAGCAAACTCTCGATCCAGCAGCCCGTCGGGTGCGTCGAGGAGACGCGCTCTGCCCACTCGGCATGCCCGAGTGCCTCGCACGCACGCACAAGAGTTGCAGGCGTCGCAGGCGCGTCCATGTTGCTAGCATCGGCTGTCTCGTGCAAGCGTACGTCGAGCATCCAGCCAAACTCAAACTGACTGCGCAGCGACGCGTACGTGCCAAAGTACAGCAGTGCGCCTTCGTACAAGAGCCCGACGCGCGAGCTCACAGCTGCACACTCGTCGAGACGCTGTGTCGCGACGATGAGCGCACACTGGTGCTCGTCGCGCACGCGAGCGAGCAATGTCCACACACGCGCACTCGTTGCAGCGTCCAAGCCGGCAGTCGGCTCATCGAGCACAACGACTGGCGGCAGTCCGAGCAGAGCGAGTGCGATGCAGAGCTTGCGCTGCTCGCTGCTCGAGAGCACACCAACGAGTCGGTCCGCGCTCTGCGTCAGCTCCAGCGCGTCCAGCGCTTGGTCTGCAAGCGTAGCGAACGACTGCGCGTCGGCTGCAAGGCTCTTGAGTCGTGCAGAGTACACCATGAGCTCGCGCACGTTCAGTCGCGGCTCGAGCGCGCTGCTGCCCTGTGCGCAGTACCCAATGCGCTGCGTCTCACGCACACGACGTGGCGAGGAAACAGCATCGACCCCGTTGATGACGACACTGCCAGTGCGAGGCGCGAGCTCGCCCGTCATGAGCTTGAGCAGTGCGCTCTTGCCGCTCGCTTCAGCGCCTACTACCACGAGACACTCGCCGCGCGCGACACCAAACGACACTGGCGCATTGGCGTCACCATTGTCTTCCGTGCCGTGCGTCACGGAGTGCACAAGCACCGCGTCAACGGTACTGGGCGTCTCAAGCGGCGCTGACCGAAGCGTGCGGAGCTGGGATGATACACGTGCATGCTCTTGGGCGACACCTGGATCCGCGTCAGTCGCGTCTGTATCGCGGCGATTGCTCGGTTGGCACCTTCGAGTGTCTGAGTACGACGTCCGCACGACTTCGAGCGTGACAGCAACGACGAAGAACAGCACCGCCGTGGATGCGAGGTAGAGGATCGAGACGCCTGCCACGTCGGGATCGAACGGAGCGAGGCGTGTGTGAGTCGAGGCGCCACCATCTTGCTGCTCGATCGTTGTCGCCACTGCGGCGGCTTCGACGTACGCGAGGCGATGGAGTCCGTAGCACAAGCTGAAGAACGGCGAGAAGCTCAGTGCGTTCGTGAGCGCCTCTTGCAAGACTGGATGCGCACTGACAGCTGGTCCAGTGGCTCCGAAGATCGGAAGCGCAGAGCCAGCAAAGAGCACGAACGCACACACACGCACGGCAACGTACGACGCTGTCTGTCGTGGCAACACACTCGCAACAGCGTACGCCATCGAGGTCGCTGCGAACGCAAAGAGAAGTGCGAGCACAGCGACTGCAGTGAACGGGCTCGACTCGTCCGAGGTGCGGTCACGCGCAGTCCCAGTCCACGTCGTGACATCACAGACGCCAATCACGAGCAGCGCGAGCGCAGTCGCACCGACTTGGACCAGTGCGTCGACGATGTAGTGCCCGAGCCAGAGCGTAGCGACGCGTGCGCCAGTGAGCAAATCGTAGTAGCTCTTGCCGGTCTGTCGCTCGAGAACGATGCGCTCGACGACAGTCGCCGGCACGTACGCGAGCGCAAAGACCACGAGCAGAGCGTTCACAGTCACGCCTTGCTGCTCTACGATCGCACGGCGCCGTTCGGGAGCAGTCAGCGGCAGCGGATGGTTCACGACGCTGAGCGACACGCTCGCATTGCGCCACGCACGTTTCACGAGCGCATTGTCGACGAGCGCGCGGACGATGCTGCTCGCATGCGGTGCGGACGTGTTCAGCACGACATCGACACGCTCGACAGTGCTTGCGCTCGCGTTGTGGTGCAGCAGTACGCTGGCGACCTGGTTCTGACCGCTCGTACTGCTCAAAAGGACTGCGCGCTGAAGCAAAGACGCACTGCCTTGGTCGCCAATGCTGGCGTTTTCTGCGGCGACGTCACTGCTCGCGTGGAGTGCAACTAGCGTCGTGTCGCGCCACGCAGTCGCTGCCACTGACGATGGCGCAAAGAGGTCGTGGCAGAGTCCACTGGCGTTGTCCTGACGCTGCGACGGACGCATCTCCGGGTCGATACAGCCAGACGCGATGCGGACGTGGCCGTGACCGCCGCCGACTTCTGTCGCTAGCTCCTGCGCTGTCAATCGGAGCGCTGGGTCTTCAAACGTGCGCTCGAGCGACCCGACGATCGCCATGCACGCGACCAACGCTACGGCAGGCGCTACGAGCGCTAGCAGCACGCGGCGATACGCGCGCTGTGTGACACGAAGGCGCTGCTTCACAACGGCGACGACTTGGTTTAAGATTCGAGTGCATGTGCGCGACGGCGAAGATCGGAGCCACGCGTCTTGCTCACGAGAGACTGCGATGCAGGTGTCGTGGCAGCTTTCAGTCGCGAGCGACTCGAGGGCCATCGATGTGGGGTCACTACGCTCGGCCGCTGCGTCGCCTGCCCGCTGAGTGCCAGTACTGAGGGCATCGTCAGGTCGCACGAGCTCCAGGCGATGGGACGCCACCCCGAGCGCACGTGCTTGCGTCTCGAGCGCTTGAAAGAGCGAGGCGAGCGACCCAGTTGACGCCGATTGAGCTCGGACAGAGTCTGCAGGAACACGGAGCGCAACCGACTTGGTTGTGTCGTCCACTTCGACTGTCACGTCCGACTTGAGACTCGTCCGTACGAGCTCTCGCACGGCTTCGTCGTGGTACGCGGCGGTCTTCCGGAGCGTCACGACGTACGCAGTCGGTGCCCACGCAGCAGCGTCCACGACTGACCCAGCAAACACGAGGCGGCCAGTCGGTGCGAGCACTGCGACAAAGTCGCTCCAGCGTTGCGCGTCCGCGAGCTCTCGAGTCGTCACGACGACGACAGTCTCGCGACCGCACTGACGCTGGATCCAGCGCCAGCTCAGTGCGCGTGCGTACGGATCCATGCCTCGCATTGGATCGTCGAGCAAGACAAGCGACTTGGATGCAGTGGACGCTGAGTGATGGTCATTACTACTGGCGTCGGGACTGCACCGCAGCAGCGCAATGGCGAGCGTGAGCTTCCGGCGCGTACTCATAGCGAGAGCTTTGACTCGGATGTCGCGCAGAGGCGCGAGCTCGAGCGCTGTCAGCTGGCGCTCAACTGCGTCAGACTGCTCGCGCGTGGTGCGTCCGACGCCCTGGAGCGCTGCGTAGAACACCAAGTGGTCGCGGACTGTGAGGTCTGGGAAGAGCACGTCGGACTCAAAGCAGCAGCTGCGGAGGCGCTGCTGGACGCTCGCGCGACTGCTACTGCGCCACGACACGCTGTCAAAGCAAATGTCGCCGGCTGTGAGTGCTGTTCGCAACTGCAGCAGCGCCATGAGCGTGGTTTTGCCAGCGCCAGGACCGCCGACGATCGTTGTGAGCGTGCCGCTTGCGAGGGCGAGACTCACGTCCTGGAGCACTGGCTTCTTGTGCCCATCGACCGTTGAGACAGCGTGGGAGACGCGGTAGAGGCACAGCGCGTCGCGCGCTTCGTCTGCGCGCAGTGGTGGCTGCCCGATGAGGTCGTGTGCGTCGCTACTGGCGTTTGGTGGCGCCGCGTCTTCGGTGCCGCGCGACGACGCTTCGGTGCTCGTCATGAACGACTCGAGCCAGCTGCTCTTGCGCAAGCTCAGGAGTGCAACGTCAGCCGGTGTCCTCTGCACGACCGAGTCGCTCACAGTCGACGCACTGCTTGCGCGCACGAGCGCCGCTGGACCAGTGGCAGTGTGTTTGCCGAGTTGGACAGTGAGTGATGGTCGCTTTCGGACCCAGAATGACGGTACACACGGAAAGTACCACTTGTCTTGGCGCTCAAAGTCATCGCCACTTCGCCGCGGGAGCACGCGCTCGAGGTAGAGTCCTGCGAGCGTATAGAGCACGCAGTGAAGCGCCAGCGCTGTGAAGCACCAGCTCAGGCGCTCGCCATGGACTGGATGCTCGAGCGTCGCGAACGTGATCGCACGGAGCTGCGCGGCCTCGGTCGCCATGAGCACGCGCAGTGCTTTGATGAGCACGAGCTGCGGGACGCAGTACGACCCGCGCGGCGCATTCGCCAAGAGCCGCTCGTGCAGCGCGAGCGCCGTGAGCACGACGAACGCACTCACGGCTGCGCCAACGCGTGCTCGTGCAAAGACTGCGCTCACGACAAACGCGCCGGCGAGGAGGCTCCAGCCAAAGAGACTGAGGAGCGCCAAGAGCACGAGCATGCTGGAGTGTGGAAACACGCCTAGGAGCTCGAGCACGAGCGTCTGGAGCGCAGCGCTGAGTGTGAGGCGTGCGCCGTACATTGTCGCCCACGCGAGCCAGACGGCGCGATCGTGGACGCCGAGGACATTGAGGTACGCGCGCGTGCGGCTCGTGCGCTCGTGGATGAACGTCGCAGTCATCGCCATGACGGCAACGATCGTCGAGGCGCAGAGTCCGATCGCGATGTAGTCGCGCCAGGTGGTGTAGAACACTTGCGTCGAGCGTAGTGGAGCCGCGGCAGCACGAGGTACGAGCACATACTGACTGCGCAAGTGTGGCGATGGGAGCTGCTGCACTGGCAGTAGGAGCAAGCGCTCGACGACTGTGGACTGATTGAAGACGTCAGCTGCGAACGTGCGAGCGGGCGTCATGAGCGCTGTAGTGCTCGGCGGTTGGACTGCGAGTGCTGGTGATGGCGTTGCCATCCACTCCAGCGCGGCAAGGGCGTCATTGATGAGGACATCGTGGCCGAGCTGCTGGAGCACTTGCGTCTCGACGGCTCGTGAGACTCGGACTGGTGCACCGCTATTGAGCAGTGCGTTCTGGCACGTGCCATTTGACACCTGCGCCGTGTCGTTCCAGTGCGGACGACAAGCGATGAACTGGCGCACGAACGTCTGGAGCGAGAGGAAGCCCTGAGTCGCATACGTCTCAAGCGGCGCAGTCTCGCTGCGGTCACTCTGCATCGAGTCTGAGACTAGCGACAGTAGCTGCTGCGTTGAGACGCCGCTGCCATCGCTCGCGTGCGTGCGAATCGCCACGTTGAACGACTCTGCCACCCAGTCTGCTGGCGTCAGTGGCGCTGAGTGGAAGACAATCGCGGCAAAGATCTTTGGACGCAAGGGGTCTGCACCATCGTCGCTCGCTTGGACGTACGTCTCGAGCGCGGCTTCACTTGAGAAGAACGCGACACTGTCGTTGAGTGACGGCACCGTGAGCGTCTCATGATGCCGCGACAGAGTCGTGTGGACGCTCAAAGGAATGCGCGGGTACCACGTGGTCGCAGTGCCGACAAAGTACCGCCGTGTGAACAGCGTGTCTGGGACGACTGCGATGCGATACGGCACTGCGAGCCCACGGCATGTGGGTGGGAATGGCACTGTTGTTGGACCGTCACGCACTGTCTCATTCGTGCTGACAACGCGACCGTCTTTGAGCACACTCGTCGCACAGGCTCGTGCTGCAGTCGCTCGGCTCGGTTGAAGAGCGCCGACTGTACCTGCATCGCGCGCTGCTCGGGAGCTCAAGTGCAGCAGCACGCCAGTGAGGGATGCCTCTTGCGCGACGACCGACTGGTTCAACACCCCACGGCTGTTCATGGACGGCGCACTGTTCGTGCCAGCGCTCGATCCGAGCGACGTATGCGTCACTGGCGACGCGCTCTTGAGCAGACTGAGGAGCGCGACGCAGAGCACTGGCAAGAGGATCTCGAGCGCAGTCGCGCACTTGCTCCGGCGGCGCCAGAGCAGCAGCCAGTTCTTTGAGAGCAGCGCTGCGATGGACCGTCGCCACGTGACTGCAGTGTATGGCGTTGGAGAGTCCGCGCGTGTTTCTTCGAGCATCTCGACCTGCGCCGTGTCTTGTCGGTAGATCGATAGTGTGTGTGGCTGCAGCGCTGGGAGCGACGCTACTGATGCATCCGTGCTGTTTGTGCGGCTGCTTGGCGTCTCGGCAGCGATCGCGCTCAGCTCGTCACGCTGCTGGACACAAGAGAGCGACGGCATGTTGCGCTGCAGTCGCGCGAGGCAGCGGAGGCGCGAGTGGGGCGGCAGTGGGAGCACGAGCGCGCGCGTGGAGCTGGTCGATCGCGCTCACTCTTGCAGCTCTGAGATCTCACCCGTGCTTCCTGATTTTTTTCGCCAATCAATTTGAAACGACCTGATTCTCGATGCGAATCAACTCAACTTGGCCTTGGGCGATGCCTTGGACGCGTTGATGCTCGTGAAGCGCTGCGAGTGCCTGCCTCCTATCTTCCCACCTGCCTACGCGCTAGGTCGAGCCAAACTTGAATTGCCACTGCTGGTACTTCTTGAGCAGCTGCTGTGTCGACGGCTTGGTCTTCTCGAGCGCTTGGAGCAAGTCCTCCGGCTGGACTTGTCCAAGGAGCGCTTTCCAGTCTGCCAGAGAAATTCACGCATGCACACACACACGCACGTGGCGTGGAGATGGATGCGAGTGTCAGCAAGTAGGTGCGTCCTCAGTACGCAAACGCAGCGCGTACCAGTGTCCGAACGCTGCGGGTGTGGCGCACTTCGCTGCGGAGCAACGTCGGTCGCTTCGAGAGTCGCCATGAGTCGGCGCACTGGCGCCATGCACGCCTCTTTCGCGACGAGCTTGATGTCAGCGCCCGAGTAGCCGTCTGTGCGCTCGACTGCGTCGCTGAATGCAAAGTCTGGCGGGATGTACGGCGCCAAGAGCGAGGCAAAGAGCGCGTGGCGTGCATCGCGCGACGGCAAGTCCACGAGCACGCGCTTCTCGAGGCGCCGGAGCATCGCAGCGTCGAGCTCCCACGGCAAGTTGCTCGCAGCGAGTACAAACACAACGTCAGTGGTCTTTGCGAGTCCATCCATTTGAATGAGCAGCTCGGTCTTCATGCGCCGACTCGCCTCGTGCTCTTGACCGCCACCACCGCTGCTCGAGTCGCGCTGGCCCATGATCGAGTCGATCTCGTCGAGGAAGATCGTCGACGGCGCGTGGTGCCGCGCGAGCTCAAAGAGCATGCGGATGAGCTTCTCCGAGTCGCCGCGGTACTTGCTCACGATCGAGGACGCCGAGATGTTGAAGAACGTTGTGCGGCACTCGGTCGCGACGGCTTTCGCTAGCATCGTCTTGCCATTCCCAGGCGGACCAAAGAGCAGGATGCCGCACCAGGGCGAGAGCAAGCCCTGGAAGAGCTGCGGGTACTTGAGCGGCATCACAACCGCTTCTTTCAGCAGCCGCTTCGTCTCGTGGAGACCAATGACGTCGTCCCAGCGCACGTTCGGGTTCTTCTGGAAGATCTCGCGCGTGATTGTCTCAGCAAGCGGCCGCAGCTCTGCGTCGAGCAGGAAGCTCGGCAGTGGCTTGATCACGCGCTCCTCGAGTGCGTCCTCTGGGTCGTCCGTGCTCGGACCCAGTGCAGTCTTCTTCCCAGGCTTCCCAGGTTTGTTGCCAGCGGCGCCGGAAGGCTTTTGCCCAACGAGTCCGAGGTCCAAGGCGCCGTCGTCGTCCGGGCCAGGCGTCGTTGATGACGGCGCTTTGCTGCCCGACTTGGACGCACTAGCTCCAGCGCTCGCTTGTGATGGTGTTGTGCCGACTCCCGCGCCTGTGCTACTCGCGAGTGCTTTCAGCGCAGCGTTGTTCTCGACACGCGCCTCTGCTGGCATGTGCGGCGACGAGTAGTCGTTGCGTCTGCTCCGCTTCTCGAGCGCAGCGGCTCGCTTGCTGCTACTGTTGTTGTTGTTGTTGTTGTCACTGGACGACGCGCGGTGCTCGTCAGGCGAGAGTCGCCGCACGAGCTTGGGCTTCTTGCCAAACTTCATCTCCTGGTACTCTTCGTACTCCTACGCGCCGTCGTCCAGCGCCAAGCGACTGCGTGTCAGCCGCAGCGCTCCGGTGCCACACGAGACACGACGGGCACGCGACCGTCTCACGTGGCAGGCACTGACGCACGCACCTGCACGATGCGCAAGAGGTCCAAGTTGTCGACGACCTCGAACTTGGAGATCGCACCGCCGGCTTCTTGCTGCAGGCGCTCAGCTGTCGTGAGGTACCCGTTCTCGGCGCAGTACTGGAGCATGAGCACGAGCACACTGCGCTTGCGCTCAATCAAGCGCTTCTCTTCCTACGTGTGCGCATGGCGAGGGGCAGTGAGCATTGGAGCAGAGCGTAGCAGCAGCAGACGTCACGTAGCGAGTGCGTACTGCGAGCCGACTCTCGTTCTGCGCCTTGAGCTGCATCAACGAGCTCATGACTGCGCGCACCGGAGCTCGCGAGACGCAAGTGGGTGTGCGCGTTACGCTAGTCGCGACTGACCCACGCGCCTCTTCACACGTGTGAGTGGCCAAGCGAGCGAGCGAGCCAGAGCGCCAAGGTCCCGCAATGCGCTGAGCTCGAGTGACCACGCGATCGCCAAGCGTGGGAGCGCGAGTCGCGCTTCGCTTCTTGTCCGAGCAGACATGCACGTGAAGCGCCGCGCGCGCCATTCCTTCGACGCTTTCAAGGGCGACAGCAACGTCAACAGCGCTGGCGATGGAGCCGCAGCAGGTCCACGAGCGCGTCGTGGTCGTCGCAGCGCAGTGCGCGCTCCCAAGGGCACCCGACGACGTGCACGATGGAGACGGCCACCGTGCCGAGTCGGCAGCGACAACAGCCCTGCAGTTCACAGCTGTGAGCTCGAGCTTGGACGCTGTGACGTTCCGCGCAGACTTTAGCGCATCGACGAACATCCGCGTCCACAAGCCATCGCCTCTGCCTGCCTGCCCTCCTCGCGATGACGGTGACGCGCTCACGAGCGCCTTGCCCGTGGACTGCGAGGTGTTCCCGTTCGAGCATCGAGTCTTTGCGCACGTAGCCCGCGAGCCGTCGAAGCGGGCGTTCGTGCGTGTGCGCTACGACCTCGTCCAAGCTCGCGCACTCGCCATGGACGAGATCGAACATGCGCAGCAGACCACGGAGCTCGCGCTGCGCAGTGCGATCGAGCGTGCCCAGGCAACGTACGACGCGAATCGTGCGAGCGCTCGAGTGGAGCTGCGTCGCGCGCCGTGGCGAGTCTCGCAGCGCAACTGCGATGCGATCAACCGGTGCTTCGCTTCGCACGATGGCGCTGTGCGGTTCGTCGACGCGAGCTTCCCACCGACCTCGACGTCGCTCGCTGGCGCTGACAACGACAACCACGACGACGACGACGACAGTGCTGTTGACAGTGCAGACGCTGCGCTCTTCGCGCTCAGTACGTGGCGCCACTTGCACGACGTCCTCGACGACGATCGCGACGGCTTGTGGACGCTCGCGCGCAGTAGGAGCAGCCGCGTCCGCATGGCCTTGCAGTCTCCATTGCCAGGGCAAGACTCGCTGCTGTGCGCACTCGCGTTCATCGCTCTCGACACGACGCCGTGGCTCGAGCAGCTCTTTCCGTCACTGCGCACTCACGACTGTCGCAACGCCTCAACGGCGCTCCACGACATCGCAGCGATCAGCGTACAGCTCTGCGACCGCGGCATGCGCTGGACGCGCGTCCTCGTCGACCTCTATGTCCCGAGCTTCCCACTCGGCGCAGGGCTCATGGGCGTCGCAAGTCTCGTTGACAGCGAGCTCTACCCCATGCTGCTCCAGAAAGCGTACGCCAAGCTCCGCGGGAGCTACCGCGCGATCCGCGCTGTCGCAACCCTCACGATCTTGCGCGAACTCACAGGGCTGCCCTGGTACGACGCGCGCTCTCTCTCTCATGAGCTCGCGAGTGCTATTGCGCATCTACTTATCAATGCGTTGCCTGTTGCCTGTCGGACTGACTGGTTGTCGGGTAGGCTAAGTGCCTATCGCTCGAGTCGCAGCGATGCCAAGGACATGAGCGAGAGCGAGCGAACGACTCAGTCCGCGCTCCAGCGCCTGCTCTGTCGATGCGCTCGACGAGTCCACAAGCTCGATCGCCGCAGCTCCCCTCGCTACTGCTTTGTCGTGTCGTTTGGCGCCGTCAGTCGTGCGCACCACTGCGCCTTCGCGATCCTGCGCAGCGACGCCGCCCGTGGTGTTGTGCTGCACGACGTGAATGGCGCGCTCGCCTTCGCAGCCAAAAGCGACACGAGCGCTTCTCACAAACACGATCTCAGCACCGACCACGCCGTCGCACTGTCCTGGAGCGCATTCTTTGCGCTCACGCCCGACGTCTCGATGCTCCTCGCGAACCACACTGAGGCGCGACGCCAGCGCGTCGTGTTTGTCCATCCGAACACCGCTACAGTCGCCGAGCAAGCCCACGCGCAGCAGCAGCACGTGGTTCAGTTTGCGCTTAGCGTCGCAGAGCTCACGAGCGTTGTGGTCTCGACGCAAGTCGAGCAGCGCAACGGAGACGCTTGGTGTCGCCACACGCTCACGCTCGACGCAGTTGGCACTGACTACTCCCTCACGCGCATCTCGACTGACGCAGTCAGCGCAAGGTCCGACGCAAGGACGTCTGGCGCCGAGGGTGGCTTTGACCTTCAGGTACGGAGCCAGTCAGTCAGCTGTAGTGTGCGCACGAGTGTGGCGGTGACTCATAGACTGGTGCCCGCGTCTGCTTGTTCGCCGGACTGTCATCTGTGTGGCCATAGCTCGCGGTCGCCCTTGGCGCTGGCGAGTACGTCCTCTCAGTGTCGATCGAGGCAGCAACGTACATTGGACCACGGCTAGCGGCGCGAGCACTGACGCCGCACGTGCTGACGCCGCAAGACATCGGCAAGGCCCTTGAGCTGCTCTTTGACTGCATCGACCAGGACATGGACGGCGCGATTGACCAGTCCGAGCTCCAGGCATTTCTCCTCGCGCACGAGAGCGAAGCGCTCGCACCAGAGCGTCTCCGGAGCTTCCTCACGCGCTTTGGACGCACGGATGACGACTCTGAGCAGCTGCTGCTTGACGATCTCCAGGACGTCTACCAGTCGCTCGTAGCCCGAACTGAGCCACTCGCCTGTGATGACGCCCAGCCGCAGCGCAGCTATGGAGCGCTCGTGTGGAGCGACCTATGCCATGCGCTCGGAGCTGCTCCAGTCGACGATGCGATTCCGATCGACTTGCTCTTTGAACTGCGCTGCGCCATTGCCTCGGACGTCGCTCTGGTCGACATGGTTCGCTTCCCACGTCCTGCGGCTGGCAGTGCACGAGCGTCGTGACGCCATCGAGTCGACAACAGCAGGAGCCAACGCACTACGCCTCGCATGCCATCGTACACACTCGTTCCTCTCACTCACTACTCTCTCAGTCTCGTGCTTCCTCTCGCTGTCCAGAGTCTCCACCCCGTCGACTCAGGTATCCTCAGCTACCCGCCTGCCGATCTCAGACATTCTCCGATCTGAGACCGCCCTATGTGAGCTGCACGCGGGTCTGGAACTCGTGCGTGAGCTCGTCGAGCGACACGTCCGGGTGCGCGTGGAGAAAGTCGAGGAAGCCCTGCGCCGACGCTGCGCGCTCCGCGTCCGGTGCTGCGTCGACTGCAGATGGCTCGGTGGCTTGGTACACAATCGTCTCAGCAGCGTACTGGAGCTCTTTCTTGTCGTAGTACTCGGGGTCCGCCGCGCGCCGCATGAGGTTCAGGAACTGCTCGTACTCGCAGCACGCCATGAGGATCTGCACGAAGAACGACAGGCGCGTGTGCCGCTGTCGCTCCTCCGACAGTTGCATCTCTTCGTCGCACCGCGCAGTGTACTGCTCCATCGAGAACCCGCGCTCGGTCAAGAACGCTGCGGAGCGATCGAAAGAGACCAGAGGATCAACAGCACGCGCGTGAGGGTGGCTGGTCGACGCGGAGCTAGCTAGACACGCACACGTACCTTCAATGAGCTCATTTGCGCCGTCAATGAAGCTAATGTGGAGCTCGTGCCACGACGCTTCGACAGCCGCGAGCTGCTCAGCGCTCGGTCCGCCGCGCGCCATGAGCAGCGCAAACTTGTCGCCGTGGTCTTCGCAGAACGCGTCAACGGCGCTGCGGAACGTCTCGCTCCCGACGAACGCAGCGACCCACTCGAGCACGTCGTCGTCTGGCTCCATGTCTTTGATCAGCGGCGTCTCGTATCGACTCAGGAGCTCGATCGCGTCAAACTGCGACGACGCCATCGTGACTGACGATCTCGTTCTCTCTCTCTTGATATGGTGTGAGGTGGTTGCTGCTGCTCCTGTGATGTCGTAGCGCTAGAGCTGCTGCTATGTGATGTGTGTGTGTGAACGTAGAGAGAGAGCGCGCGCGCGTGGACAGCGAGAGCGAGCGCAGACGTCCGGAAGCTCGAGCGACTTGATGACGATGATAGAGCTGCTGTTCGTTTTGACGACAGCGATCCAACCGGTCGTTGTACTCGCGATATATTTTGTGCACAAGCTTCTACACGAGTGAAGTAATTGAAGGGTTTGTACAGACCAGATCTGTAGTTTTTGAAATTGCGTCATCGCAGTGCTGCGACGCAATCAAGTCGTGACGTTTACAAATATCAAGTACAACTTGCGATTGTGTTGACATCGACGTTGTGACAAGCATCGCGGCGTACTGAATTCTAGTATGCAGCGCAAACCACTTGGCTACACTATGCTGTTGAGGCGTGATACGCATCCATTGCCACTTGCTGGAGCACGAAGCGTTGCGGCTCCTGCCTCCTGCGCACTCACTTCTCAATCGCCTCAGCTCTGCTCAGCACACAGACGCACACACTCGACTCCAAGATGGTCTCTGCCGCTACGTCCAAGCTCTTCTCGCCGCTCACGCTCGGCGGCAAGCAGAACCCAGTGCAGCTGCTCCACCGCGTCGTGATGGCGCCACTCACGCGTCTGCGCGCTGGCGAAGAGGGCGTGCAGCCTGCGATCGCTGCCAAGTACTACGCGCAGCGCGCCACGCGTGGCGGTCTCATCATCGCCGAAGCCACGAGCATCAGCGCCACGTCGCGCGGGTACTTCGGCACA
>JAASFT010000560.1:0-16967 GCA_023333885.1 Globisporangium parvum
ACGTTCCTCAAGAGCATCGCCGAGTCGGTCGCAGACCCGCGTCGTCTCTTGCTCGACCTGTAAGACGTCTTGGGCGAGGACCATGTATGTCATGAGGACCATGTCATGAGGACCAAGTCATGAGGACCATGTCATGAGGGCCATGTCTTGAGGACCATCGAGCCATCCTCGAGTTGGCGCAGGACCGCGAACGTCGAGCGTGACGCTGTGCGCCTCGACCGTGCTATAAACCAGGAGCATGACGCCGGATCTTGGAACTGCAGGTACCGGTGGCTGTGTCGATCAAGGAGGGCATTTCCCCTGATTCGTGCTAGATGCGAAATGCGCACCTGGGTTTCGCAAGTGAAGCGAAATGGCTGTTTTCAACAATCAGGGCATATGCGCTGATCCAGAATTTTCCAATAGGTACAGCTGGATCTGATCGGGTGATTCGGTTCACCCGCTAAAGTACGATCTCCCACTATGTTTAGGCAAACAGTGTGCTCTTGTTTTTCGTATCCCACAATACAATCTCTCGCAGCGCAACAGCCGTTTTTCTGCGCGCTTCATCCGATCACTTCCGCTTTTCCAACGTGACACCAGCAAATACGCCAACGCGAGCGAGCAAGCTCTCGACACGCCCTCGACATGGCGGACGTCGCGACGATGAACAACAGCCTCCATGACGCCTTCGCCTCCCTCCACAACGTAGACGCGGGCGGCGTCGGCAGCTTGGCGCGCCGCTTCAGCCAGATCGACGTGAACGATCAGCGCGAACTCCCCACTGTCCAGGAACTCCTGACGATCGTCAAGCTCCTGCAAGGCGCCGTGCGCGGGATCGGCCCGACCGAGAACAGCAACAGCCGCAGCAACAGCCGCAGCAACAGTCCGCGCTTGGACGACGACGAGTCGCCGTTCACGATCTACCGCAGTCCGAACCGCGGCCCGCGCTACTACATCGACCAGCGCACGACGCTCAAGCACCACGCGTCGTCGCCGCGCTCGACGTCGCCGCGCGGCATCTCCGACCCGCGGCGCCGCGGCACGAGCGTCGTCTCGGCGCACTCGCCGCCGCGCGACAGCGGCTTCCACCGCGTCACAGACCCGTACGCTGCCTCTGGACTCGTTACACCGCCGCCGAAGCACCGCGACAGCCACTACGCCGCCCGCGGGCAGTCGTCAGTGCCACGACCTGCGACGCGCGTCGCAGCGCTCACGCGCGAGAACATCTCGCTGCTCCCGTCGCCGCAGGACCTCCTCGCGCGGCGGCGCAACACTGCGGGCTCGATCGTCTCGGGCACGTCGCAGCAGTCCAAGATGTCGGCGCGCACGGACGGCGGCGCCGTGTTCTCGCGGCTCTACCAGCCGGACTACTACAAGACGCGGGACCAGAAGCTCCGCGCGATCCGCGACCGACAGGAGCACCTGAACTTTAACTTCTCACCGGCGACGAACCACGCGAAGCGGCTCTCGATCTCGTCCGTCGACTCGTTCGGAAGCTCCATTGGCTCGATGCAGTCGGCAAAGACCGACATCACGAGCGTCTCGAGCCGGCTCTACGACCCGGACTACGTGAAGAAGCGCAATGCGCGGCTCGCTCGCATGCGCGAAGAGCGCGAGATGCGCGACTGTACGTTCGTTCCGACGATCAACAGCTCGAGCAGCACGGCGCAGCACGCGGGACACGGAGCAATGGGACGCCGCACGTCGTCCGCGCACCAGGTCTACCGGTCGTAAGACCGAGACGGAGACCAGGAGCGAGCAAGCTGCTGCGGACACACGCGCCACTGTCACCATATCCCACCAACTACTACCACGCACGCACGCCCAACTGCCACTGTCCGCTGCCGTCGCGGACGCCATTTTGTACCAAGTTGTCAGCACACGAGCCCCTCCTCCAGCCCCGCCAGTCCTTTAGTCCTCTAGTCCTTTAGCCGTCCTCCAGTCCTCCAGCCCGTCGATTGCGACCGCACCTGCCAGTCAAGTCAAGGCAGATGCGAGAGTGTATAAGCCGCTATGTAATGTCTATAAATTTGAATTTATTTTCGCATTTATGTGAAATTGGCACTTGACAAGACACGACGACGAGCAGATCGGACAGATCGACCGACATGCCGCCGCGCAAGAAGCCGTTCAGCGGCAAAGCCAAGAAGCAGCAGGTGCAGCACGCACACGGGGCATTGCTCTTGAGTTCGTGTGCTAGTAGCGGAGCGCTTGTGCGTTGTGTTTGACCTCGAACGAGTGTGCGAGCAGCTCAAGGACAAGCGCGAGAAGAACCGCGCAAAGGATGCAGACGACGAGGCGCACGCAGCGCAGCAGACAGCAGACGCCATCGCAGCGGACGACGAAGACAAAGCACAGGCACATGCGCTCGTGACTCCGACATTGCCACCTGTCGCAGCCGAGGTGCGCCATTCGCATGCGAGCAATCCACAGAGCGTCACGACACTGTCGCCTCGCCTTCGACGCTCTGACGGTGTGTGAATGCACTGTACTAGGGCGGACGCCGCGACCTGCGCACGATGTTCCACACCGAGTCCCGCGCAGCAGTCGACGCGCGCAAGAAAGACGCAACGCGTGCGCTCGAGTATGCATCCGACCGCGGTGACTCGCAAGCGATCTATCGCTACGGCATCCAGGACGCGGCCAAGCAGCCGCCGATCTTCACGAAGCCGTCGTGGCGGCGCGACATGACCCCAGACGAGCTCGTAGACGTCGAAGCGCAGGCGTATCTGCGCTGGACAGAGTCGCTCGCAGCTGCGCAGCAGCAGCAGTCAAGTGACGACGACGGCAGCGTCGCGAGGATCAACATGTTCGAGCGCAACCTCGAAGTCTGGCGCCAGCTCTGGCGCGTGATCGACCGGAGCGCAGTGCTCGTGCACCTTGCTGACGCGCGGTGTCCGCTGCTGCACTTGAGCGACCGGCTCATTGCGCACATCCGCGGGGACCGGCCGTCGAAGCGCGTGGTGATCGTCCTTACGAAAGCCGACCTCGTCGCGCCGGACCGCGTCGCCGCCTGGGTCGCGTACCTCGAGGAGCGTTACAGCCACACGGTCGAAGTGCTCGCGTACCGCATGGACGCGCCAGAGGCGAGCAGCGCAGCGCTCATGCGACTGATCGGTGCTGCGAGCGCTGCCGTGCCACTCGACGAGCGCGAAGTCCCCGAGCGCGACGACGAGCGCGACGCTTTGGTCGTCGGCTTTGTCGGCGAGCCGAACGTCGGCAAGTCGTCGCTGCTCAACAGTCTCTTTGGTCGCAAGCTCGTGAGCGTCTCTGCGACGCCAGGGCACACAAAGCACCTCCAGACGCACTTCTTTGATCGTCCCGAGCTGCTCGACGTCCTGAATGAAGTGGCCACGAGTGGTTGTCCTCGTGGCTCTGTCTACCAGCGCGTTGTGATGTGCGACTGTCCGGGCGTCGTGTTCCCGCGCTTGGACGTGCCACTGGCGCTGCAGATTCTGTTTGGGAGCTTCCCGATCGCCCAGACGCGCGAGCCGTTCAGCGCCGTGCGGTTCATCGCTGAGAACTGTCAGCCGCCGCTCCACGAGCTCTACAAGCTCAAGCCTGTTGAGGCCGACGACGGCGGTGCGTTCATTTAGACCCGCACTTTGTACGTTTGTGTATGTACGCACGTGGACTAACTCCGACGCGGTGCTGCGTGCGCGCTAGCCTGGTCGCCGTACACGCTGTGCGAAGCCTACGCAATGCAGCGCGGGTTCCACGTGAAAGGCGGCAAGCTCGACGTCCATCGCGCGGCGAACGTCCTGCTGCGCGACACGCTCAATGGCAAGAAGGCCGTGCTGTCGTTCCCGCCGCCGCCAGTGTAGACTGGCTCAAGCGAACGAAAGCGTCCGCTCTGTGTGGACACTGCGCAAATGCGCTATATGCGTTGTAAGGAGGTCTCAAAATCCCTTGTATTTCGCCTACTCAACGAACGCAATCATTTCGGGTGAAGCGACCAAGGCGAGCGAGATGCTGCGGAGAGTGGCGCGCCGCGCTGCGCGTGCTGCGCGTGGGCCAGTGGCTGCGCACGCTGGCGCTGTGCGGCACTTTGCCCATGCGCACGACAAGCCGAGTGCGTGGATTGCATTCGACCTCGCTGCTTGTGTCGAACGTGCAGTCAAGTGAACGCTCGTGCAAACTGCATGGAAGCGCTCACGTTCATTCGCTTCGTGCCTGTGGGTGTGCGTGTGTCTTTGTACTTGCACTTGTACATGCTGCTGTTTGCGCAGAGGACTGCTGGAAGTGCCACCATGCGACCGACTGCTGTTCGTTCTTCTGCAAGAGCTGCGACGCGATCCAGCCGATCAACTGCGAGAGCGCGTGTGACTACTTTGAGATGTTCAAGATGTGCGTCCACCGCTGCCTACCAATGGGTCGTCTTGCGTATGAGCTGCGAGGCGCTTACGCACACACACGCCACTGCGTCTGCCATACGCGCGCGCACAGCCCAAAGAACTTTTCGCTCGAGCAGCGCAAGATGGAGCAGACGTACTGGAACCTGCAGAAGCGGCTGCACCCCGACCTGTACGGCTCCAAGTCGGACGTACGTGCCTCGTTCGTCCGCACATGCGTTGAGGCTCGAGTCTGCTCTAACGCTTGCCTGCCTATCTATCTGCGCAGTTTGAGAAAGAGCTCTCGGCTATGAACGCCGCAGTGATCAACGACGCGTACAACATGCTCAAGACGCCGAACACGCGCGTCAAGTACCTCGTGCGTCCTCCTACTCTCTCTCTCTCGCGCGCGCACACTCATGACTGCATGAGTGGCTCGACTGACGCGGTGGCTCCTGTCGTCTAGCTCGCACTGCATGGCATTGACGCACTGGGCGAGAACGCGAGCACAGCAGTGGACCCTGCGCTGCTGATGCAGACGATGGAGATCCGGTGCGTCTCGCTGTCCAGTCACTCGCTCACGCACTCCGTTTCGCGTCACGCAGGACGCGGTGGCGAGTCGCCAGTGGCTCACACGGTGTTGTTTCTGTTGTTGTAAACGGTGATAGTGAAGAAATCGAGGACGCCCCAGATGTCGACGCGCTCAATGCGATCCGCAAGCGCATCTCGGAGCAGATCGACGCGATCATCCAGAAGCTCGGCGAAGTGTACGACCGCAAACACGACCTCGACGCCACGAAGAAGTACGCGGTCGAGCTCCAGTACATGGTCAAGTGCGCCGAAGAGATCGACGTGAAAGAGGAGCAGCTCGACGAGCTCGCGTAAGCGATCAACGAGCGCCAGCTGACGCAGTCTCCATGTCGTCGTACACAGCAAGAGATCAAGAGATCAAGAGATCAATAGATCAAGAGAGCGAGAGCGAGACTCGTTGCGTATGTCATTCGGTTGGATCTGCTGCTGTTGTTGCTATTGGGCATGGCGGCGGGATGAAGCACAGGCGTGTGTGGGATCGATCTCCTCCTAGGCTCTCCTAGGTCAGGCGCGAGTCCGACTGGACTCGACTGGCGAGCAACTGGCGACTGAGCCCGCGAGTGTTGCGTGCACGAGCGTTGCTAGCGCCGACCACCGCGCTGACGCACGCTCAGCTCCAGCGTCGCGCCGTGAACAAAGTTGTAGTGCGCACAGCTGAGCGTGTCTTTGAGGAAGCCAATGGGGATCTTGAGCTGCTGCTTGTTCACGGGCATACCTGCGAGCTCGCCCTGGTGCGACCATCATGGCCAAGACAGACAGCAGGTGCTGTGTGAGCCGTACGAACCGGCCTCAAAACGCCACACTAGACACCTCTCGAGACGTACCGAGATCTTCTCTTTCACGGCGCGGATCGTGCTCATGATGTCGACTTCGATGCTCAGCGACTGACCCTCGAGCTTCCACTGCGCGTGCTCCGGCTCGTTCGGGACCGCGATCACAAGACGCACCGAGCCCTGGACATACATACGTGCGACCAACCAGCCAGCGTTAGGACCGACAAGACACCAGAGAGATCGCGGTATGGACGCGAGCGATTCAAGTGACAAGGCACCGTACCGGATGCAGGGCTGCGAACTCGGCTTCTGGGAGCAGTCCGGTGTCGGTTCGCTGGCGCTTCGCTGCTGGCTCTGCGTCGTCCGTCGACTGGCTCGCTCCAGCACTCGGTGCTGGAACACCCATCGGTGCGCCAGGGACGCCAAAGCTCGGCGGCACACCAGGCGGACCGCTGACAACACCTGGCGGTCCCATCATCCCTGGCGGCCGCACACCTGGCGGTCCCATCATCCCTGGCGGTTGCATCCCAGGTGCAAACGCGACACCAGGCGGTCCAGGCACACCAGGCGGCAACATCCCAGGCGCCATCGGTGCACCTGGGTATCCATGTGGCGGGAACCCAGGACGCGGAGGTGGCTGCTGTCCAAATGGTGCTGGCGCTGCTGGGGCAGCTGCCGTAGCCGTCGTTCCAGGAGGTGCTGGCGCTGCGTGCTCATCGTCATCATCGTCGTCGTCTTCGTCCATTGCATCGCCATCGACATCAGGCTGCTGCTGAGCTGCAGCACTCACTGCAGGCGCAGACGTCGCCTGCACGAGCCGCGCTTCCTCCTCTGCTGACGACGCAAAGATGTCGGCACGCTTGGTCGCAAAGCGCCGGAGCGAGTCTGCGATCGCCGTTCCTGCGGCGTACGAGCTCTCTTTCTGC
Source organism: Globisporangium parvum (assembly GCA_023333885.1). Lineage (NCBI taxonomy): Eukaryota > Oomycota > Peronosporomycetes > Pythiales > Pythiaceae > Globisporangium > Globisporangium parvum. Next base: position 6,604 of record JAASFT010000560.1, read on the forward strand.
TTCTCCAAGTGCCGCTGCGTCTCTTCGCGCCACTTGGGGTTCATGAGCAGAATGCGCATGTGCTCGTTCGCATCCGCGGACGACACGGCTTTGCCATCGACTGTGAGCAGCTGCGCTGCGGCAGGCGCAGTCGGCGCAGTCGCCAGTGGGACGTAGTCTTCGACGACTTTGATCTCGGCTTTTGCACTCGCGACGTCGTCGTCCGAGTCGTCGTCCATGTCCATGTCGTCGTCCGAGCCTTTTGCGTCCGCAGCAGCGTCCGCAGCCGCCGCGGCCGCTGCAGCAGCTTCCTCTTCTGCGTCGTCGAGTGTGATCGTCTCGACGACAACAAAGTCGTGCCAGTCGATCTGTGCGAGTGCAAGGCGCTCAGCGTCGCTTGCAGCAGCTTCCTGCGCACGGCGCTCTTGCTCCGTTCGGTCCCACTCGAGTCGGTGGACGCACCGATCGAGAACTTTCATGCGCTGCATGCCGTTTTCTATTCTGTTTACGGACAACAAGGAAGACAAATGCGGTCAATGCCGTAAATGAACCATTCAATACGGACATGCAGACGTACCTCTGCATCTGCGTCTCTGTGCGCGCGAGCACCTTGGCGTAGCTCTCGACCAGCGCCGTGAAGTACGCAAAGTGCGCGTGCGTGGGCTTGAGGAAGTCGAACTGCGGGTTGCGCTGCTCGCGCGTCGCGAGCCCTTCGAGGAACGCCGTGCCGCTCAGCGCCGTGTACTGCGCAGTCAAGTACAGAATCTCCTGGTCCAGTGCGCTCAGCACCGGGTGCTTGATCTTGAACTGCTCCTCGTCCGGCGGCTCGAGCGCCATCTCTTTGATCTTCTTCACGACCTTCGCAGTCGCCGCTTCGACGGCTTTGCGCTCAACCACGACTGCGCCGCCGTCTTCCGACGCTTTCGCAGCCTGCTCTGCAGCAGCTGCTGCAGCAGCGTCGCTTGCTGTCTCGCTGTCTGCGTCAGTAGCTGCTGCTGCTGCTGCTGGCTCTGTGCTGCTGCTGCTGCTGCTACTGTCCTGTGGCTCGCCCACACCCGCAGTAGTAGCAGCAGAGGCTGTCTCGCGCTCGGCTTCACGCGCATTCTGCTCCGTGATCTCGCTCACTTTCTGCTCGTAGTACGCGTGGTATGGGTCCGACGCGCGCAGGAACGCAAACTTGGCCGACGCCGTCTCGCCTGCGATTTTGCGCTCAAAGCTCCGGCCGTTGCGCGCGACGAACTGCGCGGTCTTGTCGACGACTGCGCGGATGTCGGGCGGCGGGACGATCACGCCCGTGACGCGGCCCTGCGTCGTCGCACCGCTGCTCTCATTCGTGCTCTCGTCTGTCATGGCTGTCGTCGCTGTCGCCGTCACGCACACACAGCACACGCACAGAGACGCTGTTGCTGTCTGTCGTCGCAGATCCAAGGTGTCGCCTGCAATTTGCTTTGGTTCGCTTTGCGCGGCAAACCAGTCAAGTATTTCGGTCTTTTGAATGACAAAATTCGGTAAAATGTACGAATAGACTCCAAAATGGCATTAAAGCAGAAAAGCAACTGCATGTTTACGTAAATACCAAAAGAAGCCGCCATGGAGCGCTCACACGTCACAGAGTCGGTCCTCACACGCGCTCAATGAACTCGTCGTCGACTGGGCGATCGCTAAAGTCTTCGCGCTTGTTGAGCTCGACGTTCACTTGCGCCTGTTGATCGCACACGCGCATACATTCATAGCGCATGAGCGTGCTGCGGCGCACAGAAGTCCGGTAGTCATCGCTTTCAGCGCACCGTCATGCAGCCCTGCGTCGACGCGTAGGTGCACTGCGCAATGCAGCGAACGAGGTCCGAGAGGTCGCGCGCCGGCGGGATGCAGATCGCGAGGCAGTCGCACACAATGCTCGCGACTTGGATGCAGTTGCTGAAGCGCTGCAGTCCATGGCACACGAGATCAGGTAGTCAGGATCGTCAGACGCAATAGCATCCGACTCTTGGTCGACAAGCGTCCGAGCACAGCCGCAGCTACAACGCGTACAATCATGCGATTGTCCCATTCGTCTGGGCGGAGACTGTGGCGGTCCATGACCATCATCCGCGTTGCAGACACTGCGCAGCCGTTGCACGCAAACGCCTACGACACGCACGAGAGCACGAGTCGCAAGGTGTATGAGGGTCTGTCCGCTCTGATGCCACTGCTCGCGCTCGCGCACTGATGCTGTACCTCGACACAGAGACAGGTGTTCGGGCACGAGGCTTCGCCACACTGTCCAGCGTACAGACACGGCACGAAGCCGTCCATGTAGCCCTGGCAGCACGTGTAGTTGCGCATGTCATAGTGCAGCGCTTTGCGGCGGATCGCGATCTGCGCGCAGCACGGACAGAAGCACGAGCCCACGCAGCCTGCGCGTTTGTGTAGGCACGCGCGCGTGAGTCTCACCATGTACAGTTTGGGTATGCGCTTGCAGTCAAGAACGACGAGAGAGAGAGAGACGCACAGAGCGGATCAGCGCGCGGCGCCCCCATCATGTTGACTGCGAACGCGTTCTCGCCATTCTTGCGCGGATCGCCTTCGACTGGCTCGCTCGAAAACAGGAAGCAGCAGCACATGTTACTGTTGTTGTTACTGCTGAGCACACGCTCGTGCGATTGCAGACTGCGGCGTCTACAGCCACACACGAGAGCACGTCGTGTGAGTGGTGGCTGCTGCTCCGTGAGTCTCAACGCAGCGCAACTCAACTGGCAAAACTGGTTGAAGTGGCTGCTGGTGTGCGCCACATGAGAGATTCAGCCATGTTTTTGGTGTGGTCACGCTGGTACAGTGATCCGCTCACGGACGGACCTTTCGGTACAGTGTACCGTCCGGCGACGGACCTCGAACACAGCTGGAAAACAGCCTTCGTCACTCCCACATCACGACGCGCGGATCGATCGATCGAGCACACTCTCGCAGCAGCAGCAGACGCCTGCGCGAGTGAGCGAGCGAGCGAAGCAGCGAACGAACCACGCGTGGACTCGTGTGCGTGTGTGTGAGAGCGCGACCGCTGCAGTGCGCATCGCCGCGTCCTTCACGCCACCACGCTTCCTCCTCCCTCCTCCTCCTCCTCCTCGCTTCTCTCCATCGTTCCTTCTTCACCTTCGCACGCTCGGCACAGTAGCTGCGCACACACGCACGCGCTCTCCCCTCGCTCTCGGAACGCGAGCGCGCACAGACACCACACGTACGTCCATGCGTGTGCACATGTGCTTGCGTGCGTGTCAATAGCGATCAGCTGACGCCTCTGTGTGCATGCATGTGCTCTGATGTTGTGACGGACGCTAGCTGCTCGCAACTAGCGCACAGTCACACGACGCGGCACCATGTGGCGACGGCGCGGATCGATCGGCGGCGGCAGCACGTCGTCGTCGTCGTCTACGCCTGCAAAGAACGCTGTCGAGTCGCCAGGGCTGTCGAACTCGCTCACAGGGTATCCAACGACCCCTGGCGGCGTCAACGGCAGCTCCAGCGGCTCGCTCTCTGGTACAGACCCGCGCACAGACCGTCTGGACAAGCCGCTGATCTTTACGATCGACGTCCCAACGCCTGGTCCGCTCGGTCTTGACCTCCGTGCGCGGCACATTGAGCGCGACAAGCCGCAGCGCGGGTGCATCGTCAAAGGCTTCCGACCGCTCGACGGCGGCCGCCGCGGGTACGTCGAAGAGACAGGGCGGGTTAAAGTCGGCGACATCCTCCAAGTGATCCATAAAACCCACATTGACGACCTCCCGTTCGAGCAAATCGTGAACCACGCGATCCAGCTCCAGAAAGACCTGAGCGCCTGGCCACTCCGGCTTGAGTTCAAGCGCGAGCCGCTGAGCGCAGCCGAGCGCGAGCGCGAGTCAAGTGGGAACCGTCCGCGGCGCTCGAGCTTCTTCCGGTCGTCGATCATTAACCCCGCGCAAGATGGCAACTTCAACGAGAAGCTCCAGTACTTTCGTGGGTTTTTCGCGAATCGCATGCCGACGGGCGGCGCGGCGCCAAAGATCAAAGAGAAGCCGCAGATGCCGTCGTCCGAGACTGTGCACGAGATGTACCGCGACTTGCTGCTCAAGCGCGGCGTGCCGGACGACGTCATGGACGAGCTCATTCGGATCGAGTCGCTCGAGACAAAGTGGCACGTGGTCTGGTACGCGCAGCAGCACGAGAACGAGGAGCACACGCAGTCGAGCAGCGCGGACGCGGCGAAGCTCGCCGAGAGCCTCGTGGAGCTCAAGTGGGACAACAAGGGCTTGAAAGACCTCGAAGCGCTTCGGAACAAGATCTCGGTCGGCTCGACCGAGTGGCTCGAAGCGTTCTTAGCGAACTTTGGCCTCGACTACCTCACGATGAAGCTCCCCGACCCGTCGCCGTTTGCGATCGAGCACCACAAGTACGAGAAAGCGACGCGCGTGTGCGAAGTCATCTTGCGGATCCTCCGGTCGCTCACGCACTTCTCCGCTGGCGTCGAAGCGATCACGAACGTCCCGGGTCTCGTCAAGCGCATTGCGCTCTGCTTCCACACGGACAATGGTGACTTGAAGAAGTACACGCTCCAGCTCCTCGGCATCGTGTGCTACAACAGCGCCGCGGGCCATCAAGCCGTGATCCAAGCGTTCGACCACTACAAAGAGACAAAAGGCGAGAGCGTGCGCTTCAGCTGTCTCCGCGACGCGCTCAAGTCTGCGCGGTACTCGCTCGTGTTCAAAGAAGACGTCCTGAGCTTCGTGAACATCATTGTGAACAAGGCGATCCGCTTAGAGGACCGCCTGGCGATCCGCTCGGACTTCATTGCGCTCAACATGGCCGGGTACTTTGAAGAGATCCGCGCCAAGTCGCTCGCAGTGCAGCGGAAGAAGTACCCACTCACGACCGACGCGTCGCCGGAGCCTGCGCCACTGCCAGCTGCAGCGACGCCGTCGCCAGTTCTGATGCCACTCAAGCAGCAGCAGCAGCAACAGAAGAGCGCAATGCCGTCGCCGATCCTCCGGTCCGAGACGGTGCCGAGTACTGCAGCGAGTGCGTTCTCGCTCAGTCGCAAGTACAGCATGGGGGCGATGAAGCAGAGTCCCGTGCTGCGGCCTCTCTCGCGGTCGTTCGTCACGAGCAAGAGCGCGCCGTCGTCGCCGATCGAGCGCTCAGACTCGATGACGCCGTCGCCGACGCACGTCCCGACGCGGACGTCACTGCCGCTCGACCGCGACGGGAACCTCAAGCCGTCGATCATCAGTAGTATGGTGAACCACACTGGCGGCACGATCATCAGCAGCACGGTCACGCAGCTGCGGAACCAGCTCGACAATGTCGAGAAGCAGATCGACGTGTTTGAGCGGTTCATGGAGGAGGACCGGAAGGACACGATCTACGAACACACGGACCTGTCGTCGATCCCGAGCGTCTTCAAGACGCTCACACAGAACGTCCAGCACGACACAGAGCTCTCGGCGTGTCTCCTCTCGATTCTCCAGCAGCTCCTGTTCATCCCCGCGGATCGCGTGATTGGGAAAGAGATGTGGGCGCTGTGCGAGCGCTTGATGAAGCAAGTCGGCTTGCTCGCGCCAGTCGAAGAGGTCAAGAGCTTTGAGCTCGGGTACGAAGACCGCAAAGCGCTCTTGCGCATGCGCGACCGGTACTCGCAGTTCCTGCGGCAATGTGCTGAAGACGACCCGACGTTTGCGTACGAGATGGACCCTGTGATCTTGATCAAGAACCGCGACCCGACCGACGATCTCTCGGACACGATGACGGCCGAAGAGACCGACGACGAGGACGCACCGGAGCAGTACTCCGCACAGGACCATCCAGACCTGGTCAAGTACTTTAAGCTCCTGAAGATGGGCATGCCACTGGACCACGTGAAGCTCAAGATGCAGGCCGAAGTCCAGAGCTTTGACGCCTCGATCCTTGAGACACCGGACAAAGTCATCTCGGTCGCAAAGGCTGAAGGCGGTGAGAGCAAGCCGCAGGGCACGCGCGCTGACGCGCATGAGAAGTACGTCAAGTTCTTCAAGCTCAAGGCGATGGGCATGCCGCTGCCGCACATCCAGCTCAAGATGCAAGCCGAGGGCTTGGACAGCAGCATCCTCGAGACGCCAGAGCTGCTGCTGGATGACGACGGAAACGTCGCCAAAGCCGACGCGCCGGCCGCGTTCCGAGGCATCGCAGTGAAAGACCACGAGAAGTTTGCCAAGTTCTTCAAGCTCCTGAAGATGGGCATGCCAGTCGACCACGTGAAGCTCAAAGCCAGTGCAGAAGGCTTGGACGCCGCGCTCTTGGATGCGCCAGACACGCTCTTGAACGACGACGGGAGTGTGTTTGTCCCGGAGCCGCAGGGCATCGCAGTGAAAGACCACGCGAAGTTTGCCAAGTTCTTCAAGCTCCTGAAGATGGGCATGCCGGTCGAGCAGATCAAGCTCAAGGCGTCGGCGGAGGGACTGGACGCGAGTCTCATCGACACGCCGGACGCACTGCTGAACGACGACGGCACGCGGTTCACGCCAGGCGGTAGCAATGTCGTCAAGGGCACGCCAGTCAAGGAGCACGAGAAGTTTGCCAAGTTCTTCAAACTGCTCAAGATGGGCATGCCGATGGACCACGTGAAGCTCAAGGCGTCAGCGGAAGGGCTCGATGCAAAGCTCCTCGAGACGCCAGACGTCCTCGTGGACGACGACGGCAAAGAGATCGTCGCCACAGATGCAGCGGGAGACGACGGACCAACAGGCACGCCAGTCAAGGAGCACGAGAAGTTTGCCAAGTTCTTCAAATTGCTCAAGATGGGCATGCCGATGGACCACGTGAAGCTCAAGGCGTCAGCGGAAGGGCTCGATGCAAAGCTCCTCGAGACGCCAGACGTCCTCGTGGACGACGACGGCAAAGAGATCAAAGCGCCTGTCAAGGGCGTCGCTGTCAAGGACCATCCAAAGTTCGCCAAGTTCTTCAAGCTCTTGAAGATGGGCATGCCACCGCCGCACGTGAAGCTCAAAGCGTCGGCGGAAGGGCTCAATGGCGACTTGCTTGACACGCCCGACGTCTTGGTCGACGACGACGGCAACGTCCTCAAAGCCGCGGCGGTGCTCATCAAAGCGTCGGAGCACCCGAGCTACGCCAAGTACTACAAGCTCATGAAGATGGGCATGCCGCGGCCGCAGCTCGAGCTCAAGATGCAAGCAGAAGGTCTCGACACGAAGCTCCTCGATACGCCGGACGCAATGGTCCCAGAAGGCGACCCAGCTGCTGGTGCTGCCGCTGGACCGCCAAAGCCAGCGCTGCCACCGCCGCCACCAAAGCCCAAGCTCCGGAACTTGTACTGGGACATTGTCAAGACCGAAGTCACGAGCGGCACGATCTGGGAGAAGTTTGCGCAGGACAGCACGCCTGCGGCAGCGCCAGCAGACGCGGCGCCAGTGAACAGCAGTCCAGCAAGTGCGTTGAACGAGCTGTTCAAGAAGAAGAACGCCGCTGCTGCGTCTAGTGCGTCCTCGTCTGGTGCGAAGCCGCGGGACGTGGTCTTGGACCAGTACGTCCGCCAGCTCTCGGAGATCTTTGTGAACAAGCCGCCGGCAAAGGCGAAAGAGAGCGACGACGCAAAGAAGCCGGCGAAGAAGCGCGCGCCGACGCGCGTGGCGCTCATTGACGTCAAGCGCGCCAACAACATTGGGATCATGCTCGCGCGCTTCCGCATGCCGTACTTCAAGATCCGCGACGCCGTCTTGCTCGTGGACAAAGAGACGCTGTCGCTCGAGAAAGTCTCGGCGCTGCTCCAGTTCGCACCCGAGGACGAAGAGCTCGCGGCCGTGAAGAGCTACACAGGGAACCCCAAGCTCTTGGGCGACGCGGAGCAGTACTTTCGCGAAATGCTCTGCGTCCCGCGCCTGCCAACGCGCTTGCAAGCGATCCACGCGACGTGGCAGTTTGACACGTACGTCGACGAGCAGCAGAAGCTCATGACGGCCGTGAGCAGCGCCTGTCGGGAGCTCGAAGCCTGCGAGCCGCTGAAAGAGATCTTCCGCGTCGTCTTGGAGCTCGGGAACGCTCTGAACGACGGCACGGCGCGCGGCGGTGCGAAGGGCTTCCGTCTCAACATCCTCCTGAAGCTCAACCAAGTGAAAGCCGCGGACAACTCGATCACGCTGCTCAACTACGTCGCGCAGCTCTTGCGTGCGAAGGACCCGCGGATCCTCGAGTTTGACAAGCTCCTGCCGTCGATCGAGAGCGCGAGTCGTGTGACGGTCCAAGTCCTCCGAGCGGGCGAGAGCGCCGTGCGCAAAGCCGCAGCGCTGATCGTCGACGAGCTCGAAGCGCACGCCAAGGTCCCGCCGTCGACGTTCCCGTCGCCGCCGCACCTGGATGGCGAAGAGCCTGTGATCATCACGGACCGGTTCCAAGACGAAGTCAAGCCGTTTGCCGACCGTGCCAAGACGATCGCAGACAACGTTGTCGAGCAGCTGGACCAGACCATGAAGAGCTTTGAAGACACTGCGAGCTTCTATGGCGAAGACCCGTCGAGTCCCGAGTGCGGCCCCGACGCGTTCTTCTCGATCTTCTACTCGTTCGCAAAGCTCTTGCAGTCAGCGGATCGCGACAATGAGCGCAAGCGCATTGCCGAAGAGCGACGCATTCGTCGGGACGAAGAAGCGAAGAAGCGGCTCGAGATGCTCAAGAAGAAGAAGCAAGCGAGTTCGTTTGCGTCGCTCAAAGCTGGCGACGTTGACGACATTGTCGAGAAGATCCGCGCGAAGCGCGTTGCTGAGAAGCGCGCTGAGCTGTTAGAAAAGCCGTTTGAAGCGCCGGCGCGGACGAGTGAAGCGAGCGGGAGTGGCTCGCTCGGACCGAGCGCAGCGCCAACGTCGCTGAACAGCAGTCAGGGACCGAGCAGTAGCAGTCGCATCCCGCACCGGCAGGTTAGCGCCGAGAAAGTGGCAGTAGCATAAGTTAAGCGAGCGTAGTGTAGTGAGAGAGAGAGCGAGAAGTAGCGAGCATTGTCAATCGGACGTGCGCTGGGCGATGCGATGCAGACACGCGCGTGTGTTGGCTGGCTGCGCAGGGGAGCGTCGTGGCTGTCTCGTGTACAAGCACGCCGTGTTACAGGTGCGTCTATTCGATAGAGCGCGCTCTATTCGAGAGTGCACTGGATTTCAATGCAAAGAACGATCGCCAACACGCAAAGAGCGGCAAGAAGCGGCGGCATGAACAGCAGCAGCTACGCGCAGGCGGCTGGCGCAGCGCCGAGCCGCTTTAGCTACGGCGACGCAGCAGCAGACTCGGTACGCGTTGGACTCGCTCGAAGTGGAGTGGATTCTCTTGGCGCAAGAGCGTGTGCAGAGTGGCGAGTGGATACAATGATGTTTGCCAGTTTGCTCGCATGTGCGTGCCCTCGCTCGCCTCGCGTTGCGTGTGACTGTGCGCGGCATGTGCGTGTGCATGAGCCTCCCACTCACTCAATCACTTGCGCTTCTACTTGCTCGATACGTCGCAATGGACTGGCAGTCGTCGTACCAGATCCCCCACGCAGACCAGGTACAGTCCGCGACTGCTGCCATCACGCAGCACATAGCGACTGTCACACATGGAGCGCTGTAGTGCTCATACGCAATGCCCCTGTGCGCGTGTGCGTGTGTGCGTGCTACGACAGGAGGTGAAGCTCTGGAAAGACACAAAGGACCGGCGCAAGTACGAGGACCTCTCGGACCTCTACGCGATCATCAAGGTGCCGTCACACCCATGCCTCACCGAGCCATTGCGAGGCGTCACGACGCTCGGCATGGTCTCACTTCTCACATCTCTATCGCTACGGCCCCTGTGGTGCCAGACAACCGAGCATCTCGAAGCTGCGTATGTCCGCGATGCGATCACACCCGACGAGGTGCGGCGTTTACGAGTTGCTCACTATGTCCGCACTGTGCGCACTTTGAACTAACGACCAACGACGCGGGTGCAGTACACGGAAGCGTGCACGAAGCTCATTTCGCAGTTCAAGACTGCGGAGAACGCGCTGCGGCTGAGCGGCCACCTCGCAACCATCGAGGCGTTCATTGCGCAGTACCGCCTCGACTGTCCGCGCGCGCTCGAGCGTCTCGTGCGCATCGGCGTGCCGGCCACGGTCGTGCACAACACGACGAACCGCAAGACCGACTCGGTGAACGTCGCGCAGACCGTGCAGAGCTTCATCACGGTCATGGACGTGCTCAAGCTCAACATCCGCGCTGTGGACGAGATCCAGCCGCTCGTGAGCGAGATGATGGCGAGTCTGACGCAAGTGAGCGGCTTGCCGCCGGACTTTGACGGCCGCGCGGCGATCGAAGGCTGGCTCCGGACGCTCAACGGCTTGCGCGCGTCGGACGAGCTCGACGACGAGCAGGCGCGCCAGCTCAGCTTTG
>JAASFT010000561.1:0-16962 GCA_023333885.1 Globisporangium parvum
ACCACGTTGCACCGCGCGGCCGACCGAGCGCCGTCGACGACGACGCTGCTGCTGCTCTGCACGCGACGCCGACGCGCCATCACAAGACGCGGCGCTCACAGGAGTCGCGTCGTCGCCGCGCAAGCCGCAGACAGAGCAGCGCGTCCCCAAGCAGCGCGCACCGCAACAGCAGTAGCAACACCAACACCAACACCATCAACACCAACAGCAGCAGTAGGAATAGTCAGTCCGAGCCGACGCACCAGCAACAGCAACGGCAGGATGAGCACCTCGACAGTGCGCTCAAGATGCAGCACTCACTCTCGGACGCCACGACATCGTCGTCGAACGAAAGCAGCAGCCCCGAGTCGCCAAACGACGGCGTGAGCGGCTACGACAGTGCGCGCGTGCACAACAGCCGCAGCAGCAGCGACCACGTCGACTTCCTCTCGAGTCTCCGCATGCGGTACCAGGACGCCGTCCCGCGGATAGCGCGAGCGACCGACGCGATCAGCACTAGCGCCTCTGGACGTGACTCGGTCGTGAGCTCAGTCATGCACCAGCTCGCGTGCATGCAGTGGCGCAGCTACATCCCGTGCATCCGCGAGCACGAGAGCGAGAGCAGTCGCGTGTCGTCGTCGTCAGCGTCGTCGTCCGTTGCTGCTGCTGCGTCTGGAGTCGAGCACCGGGCGTCGCCGCTGTCGGCGTCTGCGTACTTCTTCTCGTACGACGTCAAGTTTGTCATGGAGCAGAAGCACCGGACGTTCTGGGAGCTCGTGCAGAAGCTCTTGATCCTAAACGACGCCGTCGTGATGATCCGCTTAGTGCTCGAGTACCTCGAGACGCACATGGACGCGGCGTCGTGCGCAGTGTTCCTCATTGACCAGACCACGCAGGTCATGTCGCGCTTCTCGCAGGACCAGACGTCGGTCTCGGGCATTGACATTGCGCGCGGCGTCCTCGGCCGAACGCTCGCGACCCGTGACGCCGTGTGCTGCCAGAACTTTGCGGCCGAGGCGTGCTACGACCGCGAGATCGACTTGGACCAGACGTGGAGCAAGCAGAAGCTCCTGTCCGTGCCGCTCATTGAGAACGACGTTGTCTACGCAGTGATCCAGGCGACGACGAAGAAGAGCACGCGCAAAGAGCTCGACGAGCTGCACGTGAAGCTCCTGTCGTGGCTCGGACCGATCCTCGGCTCGTGCATGCGCAAGTGCATTGAGTTCCACGACGTCCTCCTGTCGGACCGGACGCAGAAAGCGCTGCTCCACATCATCAGCTCGTCCGACACTGAAGACACGGTCCTGAACTTGGTCGACGGCGTCATCGCTGGCGCGTGCCACATCACAAAAGCCGAGCGCTTGACGCTGTTCATGGTCGACTGGGAGACTGAAGAGCTCTGGTCGCTCTCGTCGTCGTACCGCGCCGAGACGCTCCGACTGCCGCTCCACGCGGGCATCGTCGGTACCGCGGCGACGACGCGTGCGATCCTCAACATCTCAGAGCCAGCGACTGACGCGCGGTACAATCGCCGCTACGACCATCGCCACGGCGTCCAGACGCGCTGTGCGCTGTACGTCCCCGTTGGTGTGCAGAACACGAAGACCGACGGCAGCTCGCGACCGATCGCAGTGCTCGAGATCCTCAACAAAGTCGACGGCGACGAGTTCACGTTTGACGACGAGTGCGCGTTCGAAGCGTTTGCTTCGCAAGTCGCCGTGATCTTGCGCCGTCGGAGCAACGAGATCGAGTACCTCAAGCTCTTGGCAGACACAAGAGCGGAAAAAGTGTTGGCGCAACGGGCCAAGAGCCAAGTGAACATCTTGGAGCAGTACACGTCGTACTCGTCGACGATGCGCGGGCACCCGTCCGAGTGTCTCCGGAACTCGTTCATGAAGAGCCACGTGCGTGACTGCGCTGCGTGTGCCTGTCGCAGCTCGCAAGACTGCAGCGTCCACACGAGCGCTGGCATGACCCGGAACTCGAGCTGGCACCGCGCACTCGAGCGGCAGTTGAGCAAAGCGGCGTCGTCGGGTCCGAGCATCCCGTCGTGGGACTTCAACGTGTTCTTGGCCGACATGGACACGCTCCCGCAGCTCGTCGAAGACATGTTCACGAAGTTTGACGTCCCCAAGGTCCTCGGCATCTCGCAGCGCCGGATGCAGAACTTCATCCTCGTCGTGAAAGAGAACTACCACCCGAACCCGTTCCACAACTTCCTCCACGCGTTCTCCGTCGTCCACACGGCGTACTTGCTCTTGAGCACAACGGAAGCGGCGCGCATGCTCCGACCGCTCGACATTGCTGGGTGTCTCATCGCAGCGCTCTGTCACGACGTCGATCACCCCGGACACACGAACGCATTTGAGGTCCAGTCGGGCTCGCAGCTCGCGATGCTCTACAGCGACGAGTCGGTGCTCGAGCGCCACCACGCGTACACGACGTTCAAGCTGATTGCGAAGGAGAAGAACGCGAACATCCTCGAGAACCTCTCGCCGAGCGACTACCGCCACATCCGTAACGTGATCATCACTGCGATCTTGGGCACCGACATGGCGGGGCATTTCAAGTTCTGCGAGACGCTCGAGAAGACGCTGAACCCGCCAGTGCGACAGTTCTCGTCGAACGCGCTCGTGCCGCCGAAGAAAGACGCGAAGTCGCTCGAGACAACGACGTTTGCCAGTGGCAGTGACAAGACGAGTAGCAATAGCAGCAGCAGTCGGTCGGAGATCCGCACCGTCTTGCGCGACGCCGTGTTCCAGAGCGAAGGCTCAGCAGCAAACACACCGCGGAACGCGACTGCGCCAGCACCGTCGATGGGCTTTTGCTATCCAAAGACGTTCTCCGGCACGTCGCAAGCGTCGTGCTCACGCGAACTTGGGAATGGCTGGACGTTCAACGGCACAGTCGACGAGCGCATCTTCCTCGTCAAGACGATCGTCCACGCGAGCGACTTGTCGGGCCAAGTGTTCACCAAGCCCGTGGCGCTCAAGTGGAGCAACATGATCTCGAAGGAGTTTGCGTACCAAGCGCTGCTGGAGCAAGCGGAGAACCACCCGATCTCGTACCACCACTTGAACGACCCGCTCCAGATGGTCGAGGGCCAGCTCTTCTTTGCGCAGAAGATCGTTGCGCCGCTCTGGGACTTGATGCTCGCGATGTTTCCCGAAGTCGACGTCTGCGTGAAGAACCTCGCGGAGAATGTTGCGCACTACGAGCAAGAGCTCCAGCGCCTCAAGCTCGCGAGCGTGGGGGAAGAAGAAGAAGACGTGACGAGCCGGAGCATGAGCGAAGCGGTGCCGATCAGCGCCGCGGAGTGGCAGCAGCAGTACGTCAATGAAGGGCTCGCAGTGCCAGGACTCGCCAAGTGCACACCGGCGCGGTTCAACTCGTTCCGGTCGCTCCGTGAAGTGTCGGAGAGCTGTGACGAAGGCGACGACACGTGGGGCACGGACCGGTCTGTCCGGGACTTTGCTGCCTCGGTGCTCGAGCGAGCGCGGCAGTCGTCTGCTGCTGCGCGGTCACGGAGCAACTCGAACTCGAGTGAGGACGACGATGACGATGAGGTCGAAGACCTCGATGAGAACGACTACGCATCGCTACTTAGCTGACGTCGCGGCGGGATGCGGTCGAACGAGCGAATAGGTAGGAACGAATAGGTAGGAGCGGACGGACCCAGGCGCAGGCGCTCGCGTACAAGTAGTAGCCGAGTCGTTCGTATGGAGCAATCAACCAGAGCACTCGCTGCAGGTCCAGCACACACGCACGCACGCACGCACACTCGTACACTGTCGCGCCAGTGCCGATCGTAGGGAGTGGAGTCACCGCGTCCGGTCGCAGCGGCGACAGCGCTTCGTTGGCGCGTGGAAGTCGTCGGCGCAGAAGAAGCCGCCGCAGACGCTGCACTCGAGGCCGTGCAAGAAGAACGCAAACACTGCGTGGCACATTGGCGCGTTGCAGTACCACTCGGGGCGATCCGGGAACGCGAGTGCGATCTGCACGCGCTCAATTGCACCAGCTCGCCGGTTGGTCTTGCAGTCGCTCGTGAGCGACGATGGGACGAGTCCTGTAAGTCGGTGCGGCAAGAGCTCGTGCGGCTTGTGCTCGCTCGCATGGTCGTCGTTGTCGCTGGTGTTGCTGGCTTGGCGCTCGCTGTCCCCCGCGCCGCTTTTGACAGACTCGAGCGTTGGCAGCACCAGCAATGCCTCTGATGGACTCCAACTGCTCCGGCGACTCGATGTCCCAGTCGTCGCAGTCAGCGCACCACTCGAGTTCCGAAAGCGGTAGCTCGTGTCGCCACTGCTCGTGCGTCCGTCGTCCTCGTCCTCGTCGTCGTGTCGGTCGTCAACGTCGCCATCGTCGTTGCTGCAAGCGCGTCGTCGTGGACACTGGTGCTTGGCGATGCAGTCAGCAAACGGGCGGTCGCAGAACGGGAACACGCACTCCGCACACGTCGCTTTCCCAAACGCGAGCTTGTCGATCTTCGCGTTGCAGTAGAGACAGACTTCACGCTCGAGCACGAGCTGCGCCGCTGTCGTGTCGCGGAAGCGCCAGTTCTGTGCAGTCTCGAGCGGCGTGAGGCCGTCGACGCTGCCGTTCCAGCGGCCGCCGAGGATGCACTCGTCCGCACCAAAGCTCAGGAGCAGCCGAATCACATCTGGCTGGTTCCGGATCACGCTGAAGTGCAGCGGCGTGAGGTTCGTGTCGTCGACGTTGTTCACATCCGCGCCGCAGCGCGCAATCGCAAAGTACGCGAGCGACGGGCGGCCGTGCCACGTCGCGTAGTGGAGGATCTCGTTTGCGAGCACGGCGCAGTGCGTTGGACACGGTCGGCAGCTCACGAGCGCTTGCCAGTACTGATGAATGTGCGAGAAGTTCCCACTGACGATCGCACCAGCGAGTTGCGGCGGCAGTGTTCGGTGTCGATCAAACGTCTTTGGCGGCGCGGGCTGTCCGCTCGATTCGTTCTGGTGTGTACTGAGGACAAAGTGCGCGCGCGAGATGTGCACAGCAGTGTCTTCGTTGCGCACGAGCGGGTTCGCGCGGAACGACAGCGCTTTCAGGACGACTTGGTACGGATCGAGCTCTCGCACGAGCGGCTTGAACTCTTTGAGGAAGTCTTCAAAGCCCATGCACATGAGCTTCGACTCGAGGAGCTGAACACCCGCACACGCAAGAGTCAAAGAGAGCGAGCGACAGTGTTAGGAACGGCAGATGGACAGATACGCTAGGCATCGGTCGGTCAGGTCGCCGAACCTTGAGGATCGCAAGACCGACGCGCAGGAAGATGTCCTGGACGCCGACGAAGAAGAGATCGAAGATCGCACACGCGAGATCGGGCTTTGTCGAGAGCGAAAACTGCATGGAGTCATGCACAGAGACGCGCACAAGCGTCAGTGATCTGGTCCTCGCATGCGACTACATCATTAGAGCTGCTGCCAGTGCCAGTAGAGGATGGTGGAGGCACGCACCAGTGTCGTGAACCACTCGATGCCAAACATCGGGAGCACGAAGCCCTGTGCGCGCATGTGCTGGTGCAGATCCGGCAGCTCGCGCTGGACCATCAAGTCAAAGTGCTCGAGGTAGTCGTCGAGAAACGTCGAGCTGCGCTGGTAGATCTGTCAGAGGCAAGCGAGAGCGAGAGAGAGAGAGAAGACAATGACAAAGAGACTGTGAGTCGCTTGACGCCGACTGGACTGCCATGCAGCAGCAACAGCAGCAAACCAGGCTCATTCCTACGATCGTACGCGAGCGAGGTGGCGCTTCTTCAAGAGGTAGAGGAACAGCGCATACGCGTCAGCTTCGTCGAGTCCTTCGACGAGGAACAAGGCAGCGATGAAGTTCATGCCCTGGCAGTAGCCGTCTTCCGCCTCTGCGATCGCATTGAGGACGCGATAGAGCGCGCCTTGCTGCGCGCCAATGTCCCGCTCGCGCAAGTACGTGCGCTCAAAGACGCTGAACGTGCGCGTGACGTCGCGCTGGATGCTGCCCGAGCGCTGGTACTCGGGCGTCGAGATCTGTTCGCGTATGCAGAGTGATGGTCAGTTGCCTCGAGCAGCTCGCGCTGGTCAATGGGTACACACCACACGCACCAAGTAGAAGATCTCGCGATGGCGCTGGATGAACGCGCGAGGCAGCACCGCCATCTTCATCCACGCAATGCCGTGCGTGAGCGAGATGAGGAGCGAGCGCTCGTGCGCGTCCGTAAAGTTGAACTGCTTGACGACGTTGCGCCAAAAGACCTGGCGCTTCACGCCTCCAGCTCCTACTCCTGCCGCTGTGTGATCGGCTGCGAGTGGCGCCATCGGACTCATAGCAGCCGAGTCTGCGCTGCTCAGTGAGCTGAGACTGCTCGTGCGGCTGCTGCTGAGCGTCTTGGATTCGCTTGGTGCTGCGCATTGCTCACGTGGCTTTGCATGTTCGTCTGTGCTGCAGTCGTCGCCTGGCGTCTGCACGCGTGTTGGCTCGTTGTTGTTAGCTATGGCGCAGACACTTGCTGCTCGCGTCACTGCTGCTGAGCTCGCAATGTCGTAGTCGTCTTCGATCGCAGCTGCTTTGTCGACGCTCGCGCCATCGATCGCAATCGTGAAGCACCGCGTGGCGCTAAAGTCTGCGTGCTTGCGCGAGCTACTAGTGCGACACGACTTGCGTGTCGCGCTCTGTCCGCTTGGCGCCATGACAATCAGAGCTTGTGTCTCGCTGTGCGTCAACAGAGCCGTCGCGACTGGGTGTGTACGTGCGCTTGAGTGTGAGCCGGAAGCGTCGCGGTCGCTCACGACGGGTTCTTTTTTCACGACTCGGCTCGCGGCGAGTGGTCACGAGCGATCGCGTCAAGGCGCGCTGTGGTGCTGCTGCAGTGGCGCTCCGAGGCTACGTGGCTTGTGATTCCTTGCCTCACGCGCACACACACACACGCACCGCACGACACGTCTGGCGTTGCTGCTGCTGTTGTAGTGGTCGCGCCGTTTCCATGAGTTTCGTTTGGATTGAGAACGTTTACAGCAAGAATTTGGTTAGGTGCGAATCTACGACAGAGAAAACACACAGAATCACACACAGATCGCCAACACCATGACTCTCGGCAAGTGCCTCCTGCGTGGCGAGCCAGGCCGCCCTCCTTGTCCAGGTTGCCACGAGTGGATTGGTTAGTGGGCAGAGCGTGATCGATCTCGTCGGCAGCTCCAAGCGCGTCCACACGGTAACCAGTCCGATACTAGCACTTGAATGTTAAGAACAAATATCTTTCGTAGTACAGGTACTATTCTCATTAGTCAACACCAGGCCACACCACTGTAAATCAATATCCTGACCAAATCAATCGAATCTATCAATGATCTAATTACGCGGGTTTTTGCTCTTGAGCACTCTTGTTTCACTCATCTCGACTTGCATGTACATCGCTGCAGTAACTACGCATCCTGTCACGAGCAGCAGAAAGACCTCTCGGCGTGCGGCCTGTGCGCGTGGGCTGCAAGCCGTGTTAGCACACACGTGTGGTCTGTGCGGTAGTGCTGCAATAGCCAACGACAGAACCACCACCTCCTAACGCGCTCGATTTGCATGTCCAACAGCTCATCAACATGGACAAGACCAAGCAGAAGTACTCCATCAACATGAACGTCCGCACACCTGATCACTCACTCACCAATCGATTCGCTTAGTAGCACCAAGCACGTTCCCAATCAAACACCGCGCCATCTCGATGACCACAATGATCTCCTTAGCGCCGACAACAATCAAACCTCAATTTGTACCGAGAGGTAGCGTCTGTTGTACAGCTGGCACAAAAAACCTCTTATAGTTTATTCTCATATCCAACTACAGACTCATGAAAATTGATACTGTTGGTTTTTGCGTAGGGTGTTGACAAATGGGAATAGCGACTGTACTGTGAATGCGTTGGAAAAATACGAATCGTAGTCTAATTTCGATACAAATCTTCAAATTGTATTGTCGAAGATACGAGTGTGCCAGATAGTAGCTCACATTGCAATGTGGCACTGTGAGAAGGTCTGCGTGTGAGCGAGCAGCAGCTCTGTTGACACACAAGAGCAGGAGCGAAGGAAGAGCGCCGGAGGAGATGCCAGGGGCGAGCGTCAAAAGCAGCGGCAGCGGCGGTGCGCGCAGCGGCACTCGCCCGCCAGCTGGCAGCGACCCGCAGACGACTACGAGCAGTAGCGTCGGTGCCGCGCGCGAGAAGCTGCACTTGAAGCCGCAGGTCGTGCGCATCGAAGTGCTTGGCGACGAGAAAGTGGGCAAGACGTCGCTCATCTGCTCGCTCGTGTCGCGCCACTACAGCGAGAAAGTGCCGTCCGTGCTGTTGAACGTGCAGATCCCAGCCGAAGAGAGCGACGAGAACGTCATCATCTCGATCACTGACACGTCCTGTGCGTCTGCATAGTGTCTTTGATGCGCATCCTACTCGCATCTGGACCACGGTGCTCACGCGCTTGCCATTGACTCTGTGTATGTGCATAACGCTCCTTAGCTCGCGTATCGGACCTCATGCGCGTTGCAAACGCCACGAAGCGCAGCGACGCGATCTTGCTCGTGTACGACCTCACGCGGCCAGAGACGTTCCAGCGCCTGCGCCGCTGGCTCGACTTCATTGCGCGGCACCGCGAAGTGCCAGTCGTGCTCGTAGCGAACAAGAAAGACATCAACGTCGTCACGCCCGAGGGCTCGTACGCGCACCAAGTGCGCACGTTCGTGCAGTCGTATCCAGTACGTCCATGCGCCTGTGACTGCTCTATTGTTTCGTGTCGCGTGGGCAGTGTGCGGCAGAGCGCTCTTGCTCTCGCTCATGCACGCCTGTGTGTCCCTGTCGTTGGGCAGTTTGTCGTTGCGGCAGTCGAGAGCTCGGCCAAGAACTTTGCGGAAGTCGCGAACGCGTTCTACTTGGCGCAAAAGGCGGTGCTCTACCCCACCGAGCCGCTCTACAACGTCAAGAAGAAGGTGCGCAAGTGCTCTCTTATGCGCGGTCACTCTCTCCACTGCACAGACGCTCACTCTCTCTCTCTCTCGCTGCGGCAGCACCTCGAGCCCAAGTGCGTGAAGGCGATCAAGCGCACGTTCCGTCTGTACAACCGCGACCGCAACGGCATCTTGAGTCGCGACGAGCTGAACGAGTACCAACACGACTGCTTTGGCATGCGACTCCTCACGACTGAGATGGACACGATGATGGAGTTCCTCGCATCTGCGATCCCAGAAGGCGTCGCAGCGAACGGCAACGGCATCTTCCTCAACGGCTTCCAGTACCTCTGGCAGCTCTTCATTGACCGCCATCGCCCCGAGTCGTGCTGGCAAGTGCTCCGGAGCCTCGGCTACAACAACGAGCTGCACTTAGAGATCCCACCGGAGCGCATTGGGCTTCCGCTCATCGACGACGACCAGTCCGCGCAGCTCACGCCCCAGGCGCTCGAGTTCGTGACGCAGCTCTTCCGCCAGTTCGACGCAAACAAGGACGGGAACTTGCGCGACGAAGAGCTCCGCGACATCTTTTCGATCTGTGAGGACGAGCAAGCGCCGTGGGAGACATGCTCTGCGATCGCGTCGCCGCTGCTGTTCAAAGCGCCGGTCGTCGACGGCAAGCCGGCGCTGTCGCTCTCGTCTTGGCTCGCGTGCTGGAGCTTCCTCGCACAAGAGAACCCGTCGAAGCTCCTCGAGACGCTCTTCTACTTGGGCTACAACGACAAGCTCTACCCCGCGCTCGAGCTGACCAAGTACGTACTCTGGCGTCTATCTGGCTGTGTGGCTGGCTGTGTGAGAGATGCCGAGACGTTCACCGTGCTTGGGAGAGACCAAAGGCGCATGGACTAACGTCTCTGCGCGTACGTGAGCTCAGGAGTCGAAGCCTCACGCGCGAAGTGAACAAGATCGAGCGCAATGTCGTGACGTGCTACATCTACGGCTCGCCGCACGCAGGCAAGCGCGCATTCGTGGATGCGTTCGTCGAGCGCAAGAGTGCAGCGTCGGCAACGGAGGACAGCGACGAGAGCGACTCGATCTTGCGCGCGATTGGCGCAGTGATCGACAAGGACGCGACCAAGTACTTGCTGGTGCGCTCCGACTGGCTTGCAAGTGCTGCTGCTGCTGCTGCGCGTTGAGGACCAGGCGCTGACGATCGACTGTGCTCGCCGTCCTAACTGGTTGGCTCGCTACAGATCACGCAAGAGATCGCAGAGAACGAGATCGAGAAGAAGGCAGACGTGCTGTGCATTCTGTTCAATCCGGACGAGCCCGCAAGCCTCGCGTTCGCAGAAGACGAGTGCAAGAAGCTCGCACCCGAGTCGATCCCGCGCGTCGTGATCGCGTTCAAACCAACTCGCAAGGCATCGCCGTCGGCCGAGGCAGCTGGCAACGACAGCAGCAGCAGCAGCGACCTCGCGACGGAAGCGATGCTCAAGCAGTTCCCTGCGTCGTTTCTCTGCGATGGCGAAAGCAACGTGCAGGACGCCGTCGCGCTGCTCGTGCGCACTGCGCTGCGTCCGTACGTACCGCATGCCTTGTCGGAACTGTGTGTGTGAGAGAGAGAGAGTGAGAGTGCGACGCGTAACGCTGACACTGTTGCTCGCTGCTGCTGCTCTGCTGCTGCTGTGAATACTCTAGTCCAAAGAACGCGCGTGGCAAGCACGGGAGTGCGTTTGGCTTGACGAAGAAGCGCGCAGGCGTGCTCGTCGCTGGCATTGCGCTCGCAAGCGTCGCGGGCGTCGCGTACGCCAAGCCCGAGTACATCCACGACCTGCGTGTCGAAGCGCTCCGTTTCGTGCGCGAGACCCTTGGGCTCCTGCGTCCCGAGACAGCAACGGCTCAGCGCTAGGGCACACTCGACAGTGGAGAGCCATCCATCCGTCGGTCTGTCAATCAAGTGAGTAGTGCGTCGCCGACAATGACTGACGTCGACAAGAGCCTAGCTAGCACCTGGAGACGACTGGGAGTTGCTGTGTCGCGGCTGCTTGGAGAGTGTGGTGGTGGATGATGATGATGCTGCGGGGATCCGACGAAGCGCCTGTGGTGAAGTAAACAGCGACCAGTGGAGCAGAGCGCGTCGTGATGACGTCTGTGGAAGTCCTGGATGCTTATGCCAGCAGCTCAGCAGATGCAGATGCAGATGCAGATGCAGATGCAAGCCTTGAACCGCCTTGAGTCAGCTGGCAACGATGACAGGACACAGGGCATTTCCAGCGGTTTCACGCGGCACCGGGTTCGATCTGAACTAGATGATCACGCGAGAGAGGGAGCGCAACGTGATGATGGTCCGCCTCAGCGATTACGACCGTCTGTGCACAGTGGATGAGGAGCAAGTGCGCAGGTGACGGCGGCGCAGGCGCTGCGAGGCTCGCTCGAACGAAAGCGTTGCGCTGCGTTGCGCGGCTGGATCCACTTCTATATTTCCCGAGCAGCACCAACGACGACGACGACGACCCGTCTCTCTTGTCGTCTGTCGAGTCAGCGCTCCTCCTCCTCCTCGGTGGCACTCGAACAGTCGCGTCGCTGCTGCCAACGCGCACAAGTCGCACAGGTCGAGTCCCATCCACGCACTCTCGCCCCCGACTCGTCGTGCGCACACACGATCCTCCCTCCTTCCGCACTCGCGCTCTGATCGTCCACGCTCGTCTGCGCAGCACTCCAACTTTGCTATAGCATCGGTGCAATGGCCCCACCGCCAGCACCAACACCAACACCAACAGGCAACCGAGCGCGCCAGCGCCGCACCGCACGGGGTGGCGCAGATCTCCGCGTGGACACACATGCGCCAATTGGCAAGACGCCATCATCGTCGTCAGCTGGAAACACGCGCGTGCCGCTCGCAACGAGTAGCTCCAAGTGCAATGACACTTGCGATAGCGTGCCGATCGCGCGCTTGCGAGCGCGCGGCATGTTCCTGCTCGTCATGGCGTTCCTCGTCTTCGCTGCGTTCGCGCTTTTTGTGCTCTCGGAGATGACGCACCACCACCGCGTGCACCAGCAGCGCCTGCGCCTCTTTGCCCATGGCGCACCATCAGCTGCTAGCAGTGAGAACGACGGCAGTGCCTACTGGTCACTGCTGCTCTTTACGCCCGAGATGCAGCGCGACGTGCACGCTGCGAGCGTCTGGGTCCTCGCACTTGCGATCCCACTCACGAGCGTCGCAGCGTGGTTCCCAGTCTCGATCTCGACGCACGCGAGCGACGGCGTCGTGCGCATCAAGTCGCCCGTAGCGCCGCCGACGTCGCCAACGACTGCTGCGCTTTTGAAGCGCTTGCCGCTGCTCCAGCGCATTGCCTCGCGCTTCCAGACGAATCACTACTTTCGCGCGTACCAGACTGCGAGCTGGAGCCTCTACGCTGCGTTCTTAGCACTGGTGCTCGGCTGCTCGTCAGCCTCCGCGGCTGCGACGTCGCTGACATCGCTTCCTGCGAGCTGGAGTATCGCAAGGACACCCGCAGCGCTCTTGCGCCTCGCGCCGTTCTGCGACTTTGAGCACCGGTCAAACGTCGCAGTCGTCGCGTTCATTGCGCAAGTGCTCATGATCTCGTCAGTCCTCGCGCTCGAGCGCGGCCGCGACGACCGTCGCCGGTACTTCACTGGCTCGAGCAACGCTGCGACGACGACGACGCCCGCGCGCGCAGTGCTCCTTCTCAACAACTTTAACAACTCGCTGCTGCTCGTTGGCGCCGTGCTCTTAGCTGTCGCGTCTGAAGTCACGCGCCACGTGAACAGCGGCGAGAGCGACGGGTACTCGCTCTCGAGCGGCCTCGGCTCGCTCGCGCTCTTTGTCACTGCGATGCTCAACACGTACGGGCTCGGCGGCTTGCTCTCGCGCAAGCGCGGCTGGCGCTTCTACCAGCCGTTCATGGGCGGCGCGCGCTTCGTGCTCTTCCAGATCATCTCGTGGACGTGCTTTGGCGCCGGTGTGCTCATCCAAGGGCTCTACTTGCTCTCGCTCGTGCTCGTCGAGATGGAGCTCTTTGTCGGCGTCATGGCAGTCGCTGGCTCGCTCTTTGCGGTCTCGCAGGTCGTGATGATGATGTCGCTGCTCGTGTTCCGCAGCCCGCCGCCGCCGTCACTAGCAGCAGCAGTCGCAGCGACGACGGCGACAGATGCGACGCAAGCAGCGAGCGACGCTAGCGCAGTGGCAGCACCGCGCGGCATCCACGCGCGGATCCAGGACTTTGCCGACGAGTGCCTCGGTGCGCTCCTCGTGAGCATGCTCGTGAACCTCCAGTGGATCCCGAGTGCGCTCTTCTTTGTGCTCTACGCCGCGACGACGAGCCTCGACGCGGCTGGCGTCGTGCTCTACGGACTCGCGACGTCGCTCGCTGAGATCTACTTTGTCCTCACGCGCTCCGTGGCGATCCACATGTACTCGAAAGACTCGGCCGGCGGCAAGCGCGCAGACGTGAGTCCCTATCGCCTCAAGTACCTCATTCCGCCAGCGACGTCGCTCGCTCTGCCAGCGTGCGTGACGTACTACCACGCAGTCTACGATCTCGATGCACTCGTGCCAGTCGCAGCGCTCACGGCGTTCGTCTACGCCTACGCGTTCACGTATCGCGGCGAGCCGCAGCACACGGGCGTGCGCATGAACCGAGCGCTCATGACACGCCGCACGGCGTTCATTGAGTCGCTCGTGACGTACTTCCGCGGCAAGATCATCCGCGTCGCGCCACTGGACCCAGCCGCGCACTACGTCATGGCGTTCCACCCGCACGGGATCATGCCGACGACGTGCATGTGGCTGTCGTTCACCGAGCAGTGGCGCGCGCTCTTCCCCGGTGTCCAGCCGCACGTCTTGACTGCGAGCGTGCTGCACCAGATCCCACTCGCGCGCGACGTGATGCAGTGCTACGGGTCGCTCGAAGTCACGCGCGAGGCGTTCAAGTTTGCGCTGTCGGAGAAGCGGAGTGTGCTACTCGTCCCTGGCGGACAAGCCGAGATGCTCGAGCAGCACTCGGCGCGGCGCGAAGTGCGGATCTACACCAAGCACCGCGGGTTCATTCGCGTTGCGCTCGAGCACGGCACGCCGCTCGTGCCCGTGCTGAGCTTCAAAGAGGGCGAGCTCATGGACAACGTCAAAGCGCCGCTCGTGCAGCGCTGGTTCGTGAAGAACCTCGCGTTCCCGTTCCCGTACTTCCCGTACGGCCGCGGCTTCTTGCCGATCCCGCGCAAAGTCGAGACGACTGTCGTCGTTGGCGCGGCGATCCCCGTGCCACTGATCGAGAGCCCGACGCCAGACGACGTCGACCGGTTCCACAGAGTCTACTTCGCAGCGCTCGAAGAGATGTTCCACACGCACAAGCACGCTGCGGGCTGCGCCGACTACACGCTCGTGCTCATTTGACGCGTGCAGGAGCTGGCAGCAGCAGCAGCAGTCTGTTGATCCATGTAGCACCATCCTCATGAATGCATGAATGCTGCACAGCCTCGCACTCACTTGCTCGCTCACTCACTCGCGTACTTGACCGCATTGGTGACGTACTTTGTCGCTCGTGATGGAGCACTCACGCAGTCTTTACGATCCCAGCGAGGCGCTCGAACCGGTCGCGGCGTTGCGACTGGTCTGGGAATCGACTCCAGACATCGCGGACGCTCGATGCAAGTGCGAGCAGATCCGCTGGCACTGGTCGTGCGTACTTGACTGCGTACTGCTCCCATGTCTGCGGCGGGATGAGCGCTGCGAACGCGAGGACGATGCTCGCGCGCCACGTCTTGAGACTCGCTTCCCACGCACTGAAGAGCTGAGCGTTCGACGGACTCTCGCTGAGCTTCACAGAGATCTCCTGGACGTCTTCGTACGCTGCTGCGAACGCAGGCTCGCAGCACACCGCGTGGTAGAACGCCATGTCGCACGGCGGCAGCGACGCGTTCCACGTCACGAGCGCTTGCTGAAGCGGCGCAGGCAACTCGCTCGGGTCTTCGCCGCCGACTTCCGCAGCTTGGTTCCCTTTGCTTGCGACGAGCGTTGGCGCCGCGAACTGTTGCAGGTACGCAATGCACTCGTGCTTGGTACTTGGGAGGCAGTCGAACGCCGTCTTCCCGAGCTAGCGGGTATGGTCACACGCAAGAGAAAGAGTGTGAGGTTCGGAGTGACTGCTCAGCAGTCGTCTTCAGAAGACATGGAGCAGACCGTACCGAGTTGGTCGTCGTCAGGTTAGCTCGCTTCGACCTCACGACTTCGCTCAGCATTGACACTGAGACGGCGTAGTTCTCGCACAAGTAGTGCAGTGGCGAGTTCCCAATCTGCCACAGTCCGACAGACAGACAGACAGATAGACACACGTTGGTGAGCAATTGTGTCGAGTCTGCAGCGCGGGGCTTCTTCACACCAAATGACATACGTTGTTGGCGATGTTTGGGTCCGCGCCGTGCTGGAGCATGGAGCAGATCGCGTCCGGTGTCACGGCGCTACTCTGGCACAGATAGTGGAACGGCGTGGCTTGGAACTGCGCATTCACGCAGCCGCAGCAAAGAGGGAGACGTTGTCGTGAGCATCACCAACACGAGTACAGTCCACTCGTGACGCCTCGTTGGAGTCACAACTCACGTGGTTCTGCACGTTTGCGTTTGCGTTCGCAGCCAGGAGGAGCTGGAAGATCGACGCAGTTGCTTCAGTGTTCTCGCTCGCGAAGTGCAGCGGCGTGTTGCCATCCTGCGTCAGTGCCAGACGCGCCGTCACCACCATCCAGCGAGCCTCAGTCAGTCAGCAGGAGCAGAGGTCCGAGTGGGAATGCTCGACACACAGTCCGGCATCTGTCGTACGCACCGCGTCGACTGCATTCACGTCTGCACGCGCACTCAGCAGCACTTCGACTGCGCTAGTAGAGCACGCGTCGTTTTCACAGAGCAGGTGGAGCGCCGTCTTGTCCGAGTCCTGAGGCGGTTCCCAGTCCAGCGTACGAATGAACGAGCAGAGTGAGGACACCAGTCGATGCGAGCAGAGGGTGTGGTGTTCAGTGGGTGCGCGCTTACTGTTGTCTTGGAGTTCACAAGCGCTTTTGCAGCAATGAGCTCGCGGAGACTCGCGCTCAGGTCCGAGCCCCACTCGTCCGCGCGACTGCGGTTCTTGCAGAGCAAGTGGAGCGCACTCCATCCGTTCTGGTCCCAACGCAGCAGCAAGAGCAGGCAGTGACGCGCGCACACGCATGCACACCGACAAATCCAAGTGTCAGTCTCTACAAATGCACAAGAGCGCGAGCACAAACGAGCGCACCTCGTCCACTGCGCTGCAGTCCACGCCTGCGCGCACGAGCAACGCGATCCCCTGCGCTCGCACAGCGTTCGCGAGCGAGCGGTTCTCGCACAAGAAATGCAGCGGCGACCAGCCGTCGAGCACGAGGTCTGCACCCTCGAGACGACCTGCAGCTGCGAGCGCTTGCTCCACGCGCGCGAGGTCACACGCCCCCTGCACTTCATCCCACAGCGCCGCATGCTTCATGTTCGAGCACTTGATAATTTGAAGCTGCTTCAAGTGACATAAAAAAGTGAGAAAATCAAACCTAATAACTTTTAAAAACCACACCACACCGAACAACATACTTCACTCTGGGTCAAAAATACATGACCACCTATCTTTCTCAACTACCACTGCAAGTTTCGCAACGATGATTAGATAAGTTAAGTGAAATACTCTACTGATACCCTGAGCATACTTCGCGATTCAAATACGCTGCTGGTGGGGAGGATCTAATAAATACGGTTTAGTACGTCAGGCGGACAAAAATAAGGATATGAGAAAAAAACTACAAACCTATGCAGCACATCGCACATACACAGCGCGCGCTAGAGCATGAAGCGCAATGACGACAAGAGAGTAACAAACACACAGCGGACAGTGGACAGTGGACAACGACCATCAAAAACACAACACAACACATCGCATACATCCAATCAAATCAAAGCAAGCAATCACATCCGCGAACAAGGAGAGAAACCAACAAGCCAACACAAACAAAGACAAAGACAAAGACAAAGACAACGAACAACCGTGAGAGCGAGACC
>JAASFT010000562.1:0-16956 GCA_023333885.1 Globisporangium parvum
CAGTGGCTTCGCGAGATCAGCGGCTGGGAACGCCGCGAGCAGGTCGGGGAGGCTCTGCTGCGATGGAACAAGGCAGCAGTCGCATGCATCAGTCGCAGCTCACAGGCAGTTCACAGGAGCGAGAGACGTACCGCTGCGGCTGCTGCTGCATCATCTGGCGTCTGCGGCGCGTCGTGGATCGTTGCTACGATCTCGTACGGTCGCTTCCACATCGTGCCGAACTTTGCCTTGGGCTTCTTGCTGCTGCTCGTAGGATCTGGATCACGAGTGGTGCGCACCTGCTGCGCCTCCTGCTGCACCTGCTGCTGTTGTTGTCCTGAGCACTGGTCGTGACGCCTGTGCTCGCTCTGATTGCTCGTCGCAGCAGCAGCAGTAGCTGGCGGCAGTGGCAGCGCTGTTGGCGGACCGTACTTCTGCAACTCGGGCGTCACGCCTGCTCGCCGCCGCTCGCTTGCTCTGCTGATGCTGCTAGTGCTCGCTCGAGCAACTGCTGCTGGTGCCTCTGCATGGTGCTCGCTAGCTTCGCCAAAGCGCACGTGGCCCTTTGCAGCTCCAGATGAGGTCGCGACTGGCGCTGGGTCGAACGGCGCTTCCTGACGATCGCGTGCAGTGGCTGGTGGCAACGCCACTGCAGTCGAAGCGTTCGACGCCTTTGACGCAACGGACGAGCTACGAGCGATGGGCGCGCGCGCACTTGTGCCTCGTGGCTTTCGGTTCCGAAGACGGCGGCGCCGGCGCTGGCGCTTCTCGCCGTGTTCACGAGGCTGCGACTCCGTTGGCTCCACGCGCGGACGCTTGACTGGCTGCTGCGCAGGCGCGTTGGCATCCGAGTCGCCACTCGAGTCGTCGCTACTGCTGCTGCTGCTGCTGTCGCTTGAACTGGACGAGCCTCTCGCCTCTGCTTTGCGCTTCTTGGTCACAGTCGCAGCAGCAGTGGCGCTCGGCGTCTCACGCTCACGCTCACTGCTGCTGCTGCTGTCGCTACTACTGCTACTACTACTGCTGCTGCTGCTGCTGGACTCGTCCGAACTACCGTCTTGCGGAGATGCACGACTGCGCGCTTTGGCGCCTCGCGTCACGACTGCGCGCGCCTTCGTCTTGGTCTTGGTCTTCGTCTCGTTCGTCGCCTTTGCTTTGCTGCTGCTCGCATCATCTACGGCAGCGACCTGCGTCGTTGTCTTGCTCTTTGTCCGCTTCTTCGCAACGAGCTTCTTACGCTGGCGCTGCTTCCTGTGCCCATCTTGCTTGATCGCTGAGCTGTCGCCCTCATCGTCACCGTCACTAGCGCTCAAGAGCGCTGCAACGGCATCTGCTGAGACGATGCTATGGCGACTGCTGCTGCCACTGCGGTCTCGAGTCGCGCACTGGACCGTGATCTCGTCGTTGTCGCGCACGACGCGGATGTCGTGGCTCGGCACGAGGTGGAGCTGCTCGAGCACGAGATCGATGCCCAACGGACAGCGCGCAGCGGTGAGTCCAAACTCGAGCGCAATGTCGTGCGCCAAGTCGCCCACGAGCTTTGCGCTCGGCGGCACGAGGTACCAGCATCTCGTAAAGCCGCGCCGGCGCAGCAGCAGGTGCTCGAGGTCGTCCGCGAATACGAGCCGCACGCGTCGATCCATTGCTTCCAAAGACGTGTTTTCAGTATGAGCTGAAAACAGAGGCGCACTTAGCTTAGCATACGCAAAAACATAAAGGAACCAAAGCAGAGAATCCACTCACAAAGAGAGTGCGAAATTTTCGGAGCCGTGGGCAAAAAATTTGTGGCTCGGGCCGAATATGCGGCTCGGGCCGAATATGCGGCTCGTCAAGTAGATTCGAGCCGAATATTCAGAAACTATTCGGTATTTTACAAATATCCTCATACAACCTCGTTTTTAGAGATTTGAAAAAAACCTGATTTGTGTATGCCGATATATTTGCTGTGGAACAGGTCCGCGATACATACCATTCCCGCCGAAAATGAAGCCAAGCAGTTCAATTCCAGAACGAACTCATTCGATTCTACTAATTCACCTCTCGCCTTCAATAGTTTCTTGAAACCTTACATCTTACGAACATCGAAAAAATATGGAACGGGGTAGTATCGAGCAGAACGGCTCAACTTCGACTCTCGACATACCAAAGAACAGCCGCTTGCCGCTGCACAACATCTCGCCGTGCAGAAGGGGTGCTCCATTACAGATGTCATTGCGGTCCTCTCCTCCAGCATCGTGTCTCCATCTACACTCCACTACAATCACACAAACCTGTGGGCCGCCGAGCGCGAGCCTTTCATCCGACAACAGCAGCAAGAACAGCAACAACATGAGCAGCACCAGCGGCACGATCACTACCAGCAACACGACGGACAGCAACAACAACAACTACCTGACCCCGAGTTCGAGTTTAACACGTGGACATGGACATTTTAAGAGTTGTGAAAATCAAAATTGCAAAATTTTCGATGAAAATGCGTGAAAATAGCGTCCAAGCAACAGGCGATATTTTGCACCAAAAATCAATTGATCGGAGTTCTACTGCTTGGTCTGTGACGAGTAATCACTTTTGAGAGGGTGACACGAATCGTGAACAATGAATGAAAGATTGGTATTGAACGCTCATATCGAATGGAAGGCGCGCTCTAATACGAAATGTATGCACCTGACCCTGCAAAACCTTCGCACATCGATTGCGCATCGATTGGACGAGTGATTGGAGCTGCTCTGGCGTCACAGCGTACCAGGCGGCACCAACAGTGATCCGAAGCTTGTTGACGTCGTTGTACTGCCGTCCACTAGCGTACACGTGCTGCGACATTATCCCCCAAAGGTTCTCGATGGGGTTCAAGTCTGGTGAGTACGCCGGCCACGGCATCACGTCGATGTTGCTGTCCTTGAGCCACTCCTTCGTCTGGCGTGATGAGTGACAAGGAGCGTTGTCTTGCTGAAAGACTTGCGCGGTGGTGTTCATGAACGGCAGCAAATGCATGCATAGCGTGGAGATGTACTTCGCCGAGTCGACTCTGCCGCTTAGAAACTTCAGAGCTGACTTGGTCGTGCCGGCGAACGCTGCCCATACCATCACGGACCCTCCACCGGAATGCCGACGAACGTTAGGCTGTTCTGGGCTGCGCTTGTCTTGCCACTGATAACGCATGCCGTCCGGACCGTCGCAGATCCACTTCTTCTCGTCGGAAAGCACGACAGCTGCCCAGTCATCATCTTCCCACATCGCTATCTTGCCTGTCTCCGCGACACGCTGATCCTTGTGGCGCTTTGTGAGCGCTGGCTCGGCCAATCGTTTCTTGTACGCCAGCCAATCGATATCCTTGAGCACACGCTGGACAGTCCAAACGCTGCACGACAGCTTGAGCTTATCCCTGGTCTTCGCTGCGCTTGTCTCGCCAGCTGCAACAAGCCGGACGATGTGTCGAAGGTCTCGTTCAATCGTCTTGCGCTGGCCACCACATCAATTCTTGGTCTTCGTCTTGCCCGCTGACGACAATACCTTCGAGCAAACGCCGGCTGATCGTTTGACGGCCTTGGCAGTCGCATGGACAGTCAAACCGGCAGCTCAAAGAGTCGAAATGCTGTTGCGTTCTTCAGGCGTCATTTCCAAGCTTCGCGCCATCTTGACCAATCCGAAAATGTGTGAGTGAGGCATAGACACAATGGCGATCATAACAAACGTATTTTCAAAGCGGGAGACCGACAAAAGAATGGCTGAGATAAATGTTACGTGTCTGGAAATATATATTCGCGATTCATGTCACCCTCTCAAAAGTGATTACTCGTCACAGACCAAGCAATAGAACTCCGATCAGATTGATTTTTGGTGCAAAATATCGCCTGTTGCTTGGACGCTATTTTCACGCATTTTCATCGAAAATTTTGCAATTTTGATTTTCACAACTCTTAAAATGTCCATGTCCACAAACTTCTGTTGCGGACTGTAATCGCGCTGTTCGACTACCAAATGGCCGATCTCCTACCACATACCACCCACCCCCAGACACCCACCCCACGATCCTGGGCGATTGCATCAATGATCACCGTGTCAGGTCCTGGTACTGTTCGAGTGAGCTAAATTTCTTTATGATTTGTGAGTTCAACTCGCATCTCAAATGATATGAAGGATTTGCAAATTTGCCATCTGATTGGCTGAAGGTACGTACGAGGCACGTGTTCAACCCACAATGATATGCATTTTTGTCGAACGTGTACAATAAACACATTCGACCACAACGTGTAAATACGTGGTCGAACTTGTAAATTGTACACGTTTGTGCGCGAAGGGGTTTATTTGGTTCAAATTCCCTACTTAGGATCAAGATAAGGATCTTGGGATATTCTTTTGCGTTTCGAAGGGGCTTGCGGAATGGAGGGTTGCTGGAGTTCGTCATGAGCGTCATGAGCTGAGTGTTAGCTCGACTTGCGGGAGAGAAGCACCGCACTGACGTTGTGGCTTATCTCTCAATCAAGGACCAATTGATGTTGACGAGTGGGTTTGATAGTCGGCTAGTTGGAGAAAACGACAATGCACAAGTAAGTACAAGCACTCGAAGTACATTTAGTGCTGGGGCTAGCACAGGCGCAGCTGCATGGCTTGTTTCCCTCTCCAGCCACTCTGCTTCATTGCTCCCAGCAGCTGCTCCAGTGTTCACTGACACACGACGCCAAAGCGAGTTGGAAGGAGTGCGATCAGTTCCTTCTCCACTTCTCGCGTGACAACTCCCAAGTACTTCACGAATGTGTTGTTGCAGATCGGATCGAGTTGTGTGTGCTCGCGTGTGACCGTGCTTTCGCACAATGTGAACGGCAAGTTGAACTCGACGGTACACTCGAGTCAGTCGAACACGCTTGAGCACTTCTTGTCAATGAACGTTGCGGGCGACTCGGATGCTGCACCAAGCTCGCGCATCGTTTTCACAAAGTCGCGGTTATGGTCGGTGATGTGGCTGAACAAGTTGCTGTACCCTCGCTTCGCATTTTGCATTCTTGTTGCCCGGCATCTGTGCCGAAAGTATTCGAGTTGGGTTCGTCGTTGTCGTCCGTAATGAACTTGAAGAAGGCGCAGCAGACCAGCTTCTGCTAGTAGGCGGAGCGTCGACTGAAGGAGGCGGTAAACATGCAGTCTATAGTGAGTTGAGGAATGAACTGCGGGGTACGAATGAGTGAAGGTTGATCGAGATTGTGACCCTGTTCATTCAGATGCTTTGCGCTTGGTTGGGTTGCAATTTTTCATTTTTGATGAAATATGTAATTGCGCTCCAGCACGAAACACATTATATTCATAATTTCGCAAGACACCTTGTATTGTATTGCATGGATACTCTAATATTAGAAAGCCCTGCTCCAACTTTGTTTCAGACAGGAAAATTATGGTGTCAACTTGGCGTGTAAGTATCTCGAATATCGCAATGTATACACATATTGTGTCTATATTCAAAATTTCTGCATTATATTTGTACAATATAGTCAATTTGCACAAGTCAAGACGTCCAAGAGGACACCAGAAGACCAGAAGACCAGAAGAAGCCGCAGAGGCCTCAGTGGTACGTCTCTCGACGGAATAGTTGGCTTTCGCACGGCTACGCACTCGTGCTGCGTTGCTGCAGTGTCGCTGTCATGCGCTCGCAGAACGGTCGCAGTGCGGAGCTTTCTGCTGCGACGCGTTCCAGCATATTGACTACTGAGCTAGGGTGGGCACCTGACGCTAGAGCTGCTGCGTCACTTGACTCGCTCGTCAAGTCGTGCAGCAGCGTGAAGATGCCTTCGCACATCCCAAGGAGCTCATCTTGCTCCTGCTTGCTCACTGGCTGCGCGACACCAGCGTCCAACACGAAACAGAACGCGACGACGCGCAAGACGCCAACGACGATCACCTCACTGTGCGCTGGCACGCGCGGCCACGCACTGACGACCGTCACACGCAGCGTCGCGAGCGTCTCGCGCAAGAGCGGGACGTGAATGCTCTCGAACGTCGCAGTGAGGACCTTGAGCAGCGGCTGGAGGTACCGAAAGATGTGGATGCTCGCTGGGGCGCCCATGCGTACGATCACAGGGCGGAGGTGCCGGATGTAGATGATCCGAATCGCAACGTCGCTGCTGAGACTCGCGTCGTTCAAGAGCCGCGGGACGAACGCGTCCAAGTGCGCGAGCTCGCTCGACGGCGAGAGCTTATCGAGCGCAATCGCTAGTGTCTCGAGCACAAGGTCGAGCGTCTCGGGCGAGCGCGTTGTGATGGCGCGGCGCAGGACGTCGAGGAGGACGTCCGTGTACCACCGGAGCTCCGTCGCCGTGACGCTCGCGACGACGTGGCGCAGGATCGCAGCGCCGACTGCTTGGGTCTCGTCGCTCAAGTCGTCCATGAGTGGGAACACGAGCGCGAGCACGCGACCGAGCAGGTCGCCGCCGAGATGTGGCGCTGGGACTTGGAGCGCGAGCCAGCGCAGCACGAGCTTCGGGAACGCGTGGCGCGCGACCCACGCGTCTTTCGAGCAGGTCTGGGAGCAAAGCGCTACGAGCTCGCTGATGTACTGCGTGACGAGGCGTGCGCGCGTCGGTACGTTCACGATCGCACTGCAGTGCTGCAGTGTCGTCTCGGCGACGCCGTACGCGCGCATGGCGTCAGCTGCTGGGAGCGCGTCGCACGCAACGTACGCACAGGCGAGCACTACGAACGGGACCCAGCGCCGGAGCGCTTTCTGGTCCGCTGCAGTCAGCGGGCGAGCTATGTATGTCGCGCGCTCAAGCGCAGTGAACGCTGCGAGGAACGCAAACACGGGCGTGACGCTCGCGTCGAGACGGAGAAAGCCAGCGACGTCTTCGTGTGGACGCGACGCGACGCTTGCAATATACGCAGTGGTCGTTCGGCAGAGCGTCTTTGCGACTGCGACGAGCGACGTGTGGAGCTCTTGCGAGAGCGCAGTGGCGTCGCACGCTTCGAGCAGCTGCGTGAGCGCTAGGAGGTTGCTGAGCTCCGACGCATCCGTGTTTGCTTGTTGCGGCGGACTATCGCTGCGTTGCCCAAGTAGCTCGCGGTGCAGCGCGTCGCCATCGAGCGCTTCAAAGCGCAAGAGTGCGCGCGCGAGCGCATCGTGCGTCGCGGACTGCTCGCTGCTGCTTGACACGTTCGCAGCAGTGGCGTCGAGCATCACTTCGCTGTCCATGACTTCGTCGAATGATACTTTGACACCTCTGCGATACTAAACTTA
Source organism: Globisporangium parvum (assembly GCA_023333885.1). Taxonomy (NCBI): domain Eukaryota; phylum Oomycota; class Peronosporomycetes; order Pythiales; family Pythiaceae; genus Globisporangium; species Globisporangium parvum. The sequence continues at coordinate 7,199 of JAASFT010000562.1, forward strand.
TTTACTTCACTATCAAGCCTGCGTTGTGTTGAAGCGAGCGGGCTGGCTGGAGTTGGCTGACTGGTGTCCGCTCGCCTCGCACTAACGGACGTCATCTCGCGCGCTGCCGGCGTCTCCAGCTCGCTCAAGTGCGTCGCGCCACTGATCCACTGCCGCGGAGGTCGACGCACAGCTCGAGCTGTGAGTCATTGTGCATCTGCCCGTCCCTACCGAGCGATTCGCGACGAAGTCGACGCCAGAAGCTGCGTGGAGCGCTCAGAATGGCGACTTAGGTAAAGAGGAGCTGGTCAAGATCGAGCGTGTCGCGAAGTCGGCTCTTGCGTCACGTAGCGACAGCAAAGTCTCGAGGTCGCGCGCACCGGCACCTTGGCGACTTGGGATGCGTGTCAAATAGTGCGCATAAATGAATTGGCATTTGCTCAGACTCGAGTGTATTCTGCACCTAGAAACAACTATTTGCTGATGGGTTGTATCGTGTGGCCCACTTGCATTCGTGTGTCCCACGCGGCGATTTGGTTTGCGCCGCTCAACCACTGGCTGGCTCCCCACAACAGCGAGCAGCAAGCAGCAGCAGCACAGAAGCTCGAGCGCGTGCGCCGCCCGCAGGAACCAGCAGCAGCAGCAGCCACAGCCACAGCAGTTGCGTGTGAGTGTGATGGCGTCTTCCACTTCGTCTGCCGCCGTCGCGGCGCTCGTGCAAAAGGCGTCGCAGCAGTACCTCGACTGCCGCCGCAAGGTCACGGCCAAGGTCGAAGAGGTCAAGGCGCTCGACCAGGAGATCAATGCGCTCTTTTCGCAGATCACTGCGCTCGGCGAGAGCGCGTCTGCGAGCGGCAGTAGCAACAACAAGTCGGTCGGCCGCCTCGAAGTGCGCATCGCTGGCGTCGAAGGCGAGACGCCAGTCGAGAACGCGGTCATTACGGTCGCGCTCGACCCCGAGTACGAGGCGGACGACGACGCGTTCGAGATTGTCGAAGTGCAGCACGTGATTGAGAAGCACACGGTGACGGTCACGGCCGTGACCGCCGACGGCGACGAAGAGGTCGTGGGCGAGAAGGTGATCACGAAAGAGAACGGCGTCGAAGTCGACGTGGAGATCATCAAAGAGGACACTGGCGCGCCGTCTTCGAGCGACGACGACGACGCTCCGCCAGTGAAGCGCAAGACGACGACGAAGATCGCGCGCACGGTGCAGACGAAGAAGATCAAGCAGAAGGTCGAGAAGCCAGAGCCGCCAGTGCGCTCGGTCGAGTGGACGCCGGAGGTCGAGACCGAGACGCCAGCGTTCCCAGCGACGTTTGTGTTTGACCCAGTGCAGTCGCGCGAAGCCGTTGTGACGATCACTGTCGCAGCGAAGGACGACGAGGCGGAGGCAGAGCCTGTGAAGGAGATTGAGTTCCCAGTGTCGTCGCTCTTCCAAGGAAAGGACCTCGACCAGTGGTACACGATCGCGGACGCAGCGGCTGCGGCCGATGAGGAGGAGAGCGAAGCGGCCGAGGACGAGGCAACGACGATCACGGAAGTTGTCGACGACGAGGCCAAGGAAGCGGCCGTTGAGGCGACGGAGGAGGCTGTTGAGGCAACGGAGAAGGCTGTTGAGGCGACGGAGGAGGTGAGTGAGGAGGCAACGGAGGAGGCGAGTGAGGCGCCAGTGACGGAAGAGGCGACTGAGGAGACCGTCGAGGCGCCAGTCGCGGACGAGACGGCGGCGACTGAAGCGGCTGCGAGTGAGGAGACGACGGAGGATGCGAAAGTCGCGACGGACGCGAAAGCCGAAGCCGAAGCGGACGCGAAAGCCGCGCCGGCGGTGACGCGCTTCCACGTCCAAGCGACGTTTGTGCTCTCGGAGATCGAGGCGCTGAGCCTCGAAGCCGTGAACCTCTCGAAGAAGAAGCAGGAGGCCGAAGCTGTGCTTGCGATCCTCGAGCGCGAAGCCGCGAGTCTCCGCACGAAGTACGAGCGCTTGAACGCGAGCCAGCGCTCGCTTGGCGCCTCGAGCGTCTCGAAGCCCAAGTCGAGTCTGCTCCTCGGCGGCCGCACGTTTGCGGGTCAGCCAGCGGCGCCAAAGTCGCGCTACCAGAAGCTCAAGGACTCGGTCTCGGCCGTGCTCACGCCGCAGCGCCAGCAAGTCGCGATCAGCGTCGCGATGTTCTTTGGCAGCGCCGCGCTGTTCCACTTCCAGGGCGAGAACCTGCTCGCATAAGCCAGTGAGGACGAGGTGGTTGTTAGGCAGTGAGGCATGCACAAGAGCGAGCGAGCGCTACTGACGTACGGCAGACGACATACAGACACACGCGAGTCGACCGTTGCACGCGCTGCTGCTGCGAGTCTTACCTGTCTGTCTGTCTGTGCCACGCGCTGTCGTCTGTCGTGCAGGAGCGCATGGAGGACAGCAACGAGCAAGCCATCTGCGCACATGACTGACCTGACTTGCAAGATGCTGTTGATAGTATCATGTCGAATGCAAGCATACTCACAGCAAAGCAACGATTGGACATTTGCAGGTTGCGTCAAGCCACCACCGATTTTGGGTTGCACGGCTTCCTCATTTATATCACTATCAAGATCGATTTCCCCGCCAAGGCCGCGTCGACTGACATCAAAAGGCGCGCGCACAAGTGGCTCGACCGCCGCGTGCCATTCGCGCATTCGGTCGCTTCCTGCGCTCTCGACACGGCAACGGGCAGTAGCAAACATGGTCGCGAGCATGTCGGCGCCGTCGACTGAGCAAGAAGAGCTCCAGCAGCAGCAGCAGCAGCAGACGACGACGACGACGACGACTGTGCCACTCGCAAAGCCTGACGACAGCAGCAGCGATGGCGCTGCAGGTGGCAAAGAGACGGCGAGTCGGCTCGCAAAGCTCGACACGCTCTTGGAGAAAGCTGGGATGTACTCGAGCTTCCTCTTCTCCAACATGACGACTGCTGCGACGACTGCAGCCGCAAGTAGCAGCGATGCGCGTGGCGCCGACGAACGCAACGACGGTGCGTCCCACGACGCGCCAGCGACTGGCAAGCGCAAGCGTGCGCGAGCGGTCAAGAAGGCAAGCGACGGCGCGAAGAAGCTCAAGCAGATGCAGAACGACGCGTCGCTCGATACGCGGCAGCAGCCGCACGCGTCGTTTGCGCAGCCAGCGCTCTTGACTGGCGGCGAGCTGCGCGACTACCAGCTCGAAGGCATCCGGTGGCTCTGCAACTTGTTCGAGAACGGCTTGAACGGCATCCTCGCCGATGAGATGGGGCTCGGCAAGACGATCCAAGTCATTGGGCTGATTGCGCACCTCAAAGGCCTCGGCGTGCGCGGTCCGTTCCTCGTCACGGCGCCGCTCTCGACGCTCATGAACTGGGCGAACGAGTTCGCCAAGTGGGCACCCGGCATCCCGTGCCTCGTGTACCACGGCACGCCAGCGCAGCGCCGCGCGTTCCGGCAGCACGAACTCGCAAAGACGCGGCGCGCTGACGCCGACTTCCCGGTCGTCATCACGTCGTACGAAGTGATCCTCCAGGACGCCAAGACGTTCAACAGCCTCGGGTTCGTCTGGAAGTACATCGTCATTGACGAAGGTCATCGGCTCAAGAACATGGACTGCAAGCTCGTGCGCGAGCTCAAGCGCACGCGGTCGGAGAACCGCCTCTTGCTCACGGGCACGCCGCTCCAGAACAACCTCATTGAGCTCTGGGCACTGCTGAACTTCATCTTGCCGGACGTCTTTGACGACCTCGCGCTCTTTGAGTCCTGGTTCTCGTTCACGCCAGATAGCACGGCGCCTGGAGCTGTCGCAGCTGCAGCGCACGACGTGCTCGCTGGCGGCAAGAAAGCGGAAGTCGTGTCGAAGCTCCACGAGATCCTCCGGCCGTTCCTCTTGCGGCGGCTCAAAGTCGACGTCGTCGACGAGATGCCGTCAAAGACAGAGGTGTTTGTCTACTGCCCCATGGCGCCGATGCAGCGCGCGTACTACCAGATGATCCTCGACGGCACGCTCCGTGACGCGATGGAAGCCAAGTACGGCAAGTTCCGCGGCGCGTCGTTCAAGACGAACGGCGCGAAGAACCGTGCGATGCAGCTGCGCAAGTGCTGCAACCACCCGTTCTTGTTTGACGAACCCATGGACGCGACGGGGAACGTTGGCACCGACGCGCGGATTGTCGAAGCGTCCGGGAAGCTCCAGGTCTTGGACAAGATGCTCGCGACGCTCGAGCGCGATGGCCACAAAGTCTTGATCTTTAGTCAAATGACGCGCGTGCTCGACATCCTCGAAGACTTTGTCGACTGGCGCGGGTACCGGAGCTGTCGCCTCGACGGCAGCACGAAGCTCCAGGACCGTCAGGACCAGATGGACGCGTTCAACAAGCCAAAGGGCAAAGGCAAAGCCAGCGACGACGTCTTCTGCTTCCTCCTGTCGACGCGCGCCGGTGGCTTGGGCATCAACCTCATCGCGGCGGACACGGTCATCTTCTTTGACTCGGACTGGAACCCGCAGCAGGACAACCAGGCGCAGGACCGGTGCCATCGCATCGGACAGACAAAGGAGATCGTTGTCTACCGTCTCGTGACCGAGAACTCGTTTGAGAACCGCATGATCGCGCGTGCGATCGAGAAGCGCAAGCTCGAGCGCGTCGTGATCCAGCGCGGGCACTTTAAGCACGAGCACCAGCTCCGAGCGAGCGACATGCAAGCGCCAGCTGCACTCACGAACGAAGAGCTCGAAGAGCTCTTGCGCGACGACGTGCGCATTCGCACGGGCGTCGAGAGCGGCGGGATCCAGGACACCGAACTCGCGCGCATTCTCAACCGCGAGCTCGTTGTCGAGAGCTTTGTGACGCACAAGGACTGCGAGCGTGCGCGCGCCACCAGTGACGACGGCGCGCGGAAGGACCTCTTGGCGTTCAAAGGCGACGGGTACGAGGTCGTCGAGAGCGCTCCAGCAGCTGCGATGGAGAGCTTCGCCTAGTCTGGCGGCACTAGCACAAGCAGCAGCAGCAGAGTCGTCGTCGTAGAACAGAGACCTTGATGAATCCATCCCCATTGCGTTCGAACGAGCGCGCGCGCGGGCGTCCTAGGATGGATGAGCGACGAGCTAGGAGGCACGAGGCAGTGGCGGGTCGAGCTAGCGCTGGAGTGACTGCGTGAGCGGCTCTTGCTCGAGCAGGAACGTCGTCATGAACGGCGGCGGTGTGCGCATCGTGACGACGCGGAAGACGAGGTTGATCGCAGCGACGACCGTGCGCAGTGGGCGGTGCGCTTGCTGCGCCATCTCGTCACGTGCGAGGTCGAGCAGCACGTCGCGGACCAAGCTGTTGGCCACGTAGCCAAGGCACGAGTGTTAGAGTCGGTCGAGGACGCGCAAGTGCAGCGTGAGCGCAGTGCAACGTACTCGGCGCACACGTGCTCGTACGAGCTCTTGCTGCTGCTGGTCGCAGGCTTCGCAGCATCGTCGGCAAGCGCGACGCGGTGGCGGACCCACTGCCAGAGCTGCGCGCGCGAGATCTCGGCAGTCGCCGAGTCTTCGACGCAGCCGTTCACGACGACGGTCCCACGCGCGTCGAACCACGCGAGGACGTACAGCAGCGCGACGCGGAGGTTCGCCGCCACAGACGCGGTCGTGACAAAGCCCTGCGGCATAGTGAGCAGTGTCTTCTCGTAGAACGCTTCGTCGACGCCAGCGCTGCGCGACGGCCGACTCGAGGCGTCGCGTGGGGCTGGGAACACGGCTCGGATCGGCGCAACGAGCGCAAGGTCGTACACGAGCGCGCCGTCCGAGCCGGCGAGGGCTTCAAAGCGCTTCGCTGCGACAGCTCGCTCGATCGCATCGTGGCGCAGGAGCGTCGGGGGCAGCGCATCGAGGACGAACGGGACCATGCCAGTCGTCGCAGGCGCGCGGCGGCGCTTGCACGTGCGAATAAGGAGCTCCATGTAGTGCTTGAGAAAGTCGGAGCGCATCGAGACGCACTGCTGGCGATCCGGGAGCAAGCGCGTGCGGTCGTGGCGAAAGAGCACGACGATCGACGCCGTGTAGTCCCACATGCCGCAGTTCAAGCCCGACGAGTGGCGCCGGAGCTCGTAGAGGATCTCGTCCATCTCGAACGCCGCAAAGACGTTCTCAATCAGCACCGTCGCCTTGATGCTGCCCTAGACACGTACGTGTGTGTGTCAGTGCACACGAGAGAGCGCGCGAGCGAGCGAGCACGCCGCAGTGAGTGCAGAGCTGCGCAGCGATGACGTATGGAGCGAACGCTGCCAAACCGACAGACCTGCGGCAGCCCGAGCGTCGCCTCTGTGTGCTCAAAGATCTTGCGCCAGAGCGCCGCTTCGCGGTGGCTCTCGAGCTGCACAGTCACAGAGACGAGCGCAGAGGACGAGCGCGTGAGCGCTCGTTCCAGTCAGCAACGATGCAAAGGAGACGTACTTTCGGCAGATACAGGAACGGTCCTCGCCCGCGTGCAAGCAAGAGCTTGCCGCTAGCGCAGCAAGACACACAGGCGCAGACACCAGACGCGTGAGGTACGTGACACGCAGTTGTCAGTGCGGCCGTCAGTCAGTCGCCACGCGGCGCGTACTTGTGGAAGAGGTGGAGACCAAAGTCAAAGACCGCGCCAGGCACGACGACGCCGTCCACGAGCATGTTCTGCACGAGATCGCACCAGCAGCAGGAGCAGCGGCAGGTGAGTCGCTCGTACACGAGAGACACGCCAGACACGCCAGACACGCCTACGCCCGACCATCTCGTCCATGTTCCACGCGCGCGGGCGCACGAGCAGCAGCGCAGGTGTCGGCGCGAGCGTCTCGCCGGTCTCGGAGTCACTCAACGTCCCTCGCACGGCGTCCATGATGTTGAAGTGGCCGCGCAGCGTGTTCGTCCACGTTGGGCAGTGGCCGTCGTCAAAGTCCACTTGCACGCCCTGCCATACGTTGCGCAGTGCAGCTCAGTCAGCTCGCTCTGCCGTCCTTGGTCGCACCGAGACGCATCAGTCCACCAAGCGACCACACGGACCTGGGCGCCCGAGTTGAGTGCGCGCAAGAGGAATGCACGGTCCGCTGGCGAGACGTCGCCGATGTCCACGCGTCGGTCCTGCAAGATCGACGGGATCGGGTCGATACGCCACGTCGGATCGTCTCGGATCGCTCGCGTCGCAGTGGCGAACGTCGGCATGAGACGCTGCTGCTCGATGGCAATGCGGCGCGCACTGCGGCACTCGTGCAGCTACGCATTCGGACGGACGAACGGACACACGCGCGTGAGCTAGTGAGCACTCGACACGCACACACACACTCGAGAGCGAGTGGCTTTGTACCTCTTCAATGTCACGGGCAAACGTCGTTGCGAGGTCTGCGACGAATGCGAGCGCCTCGGGCGTGACCACTGTGTCGTACACATGCGCATCGAGCGCGACGTCACGGCGCGAAACGTACACGCCCGAGTAGTTTGGTGCAGTGCCATTGGCGCTGCTGCTACTGGCGCTCGCGGCAGCGTGGAGCTGCGCGCGCAGGCGCTCGATGCGGTCCATCGCAATGGAGCTCGTGAATGCGAATGCTGATACTCAAACGGCATCGGAGCCGCACCTAAGGGATCGAGTACAGTACTTGCACCAGAGCCGATCAATCCCAACGAGCTCATCCATCACACGACGAACGAGCTCCTGCTGCTGCTCTTGCTGTGTGTGTGTGAGAGCGCGACATCTGCATCGAGACTCGGGTATAGCTCTCTCTCTCTCTCTGTATCTCTCTCGATACGCTACTCGTAGCCTTCCTCTTTGTCTAGCTAGCGTTCGAGACCTGCGTGCCGCGTTCAACATGGTAGCGCTGACTGCCACTGACACGAAGACGCTCATGAAGCACACGGTCCGGCTCGCGTGCGCGTGTGTGCGCTGGTGTACCTTGCGCTGCGTGCGCTGCTGCTGACACGTCTGCGTGTGCATTATCAGGTCAAAGAGCTGCAAGCGGAGCTGCGCAAGCACGCGCTCGAGACAGTTGGGACAAAGGTGAGCGAGCAGTGGCTTGGGAGCTTCCGATCAGCGCTAAGCTTCGCGAGCGTCTGACTGGCTGGCGCTATGCCTCGCACTGCACACGCGCACAGGCGGTGCTCGTCCAGCGCTTGCAGGCGCACGTGAAAGCCGCTGAGGCGGAGCAGTCACTGCCACCAGCAGACGCCTCCAGTGGCGCAACAACCCCAAGTGATGCGCCAGGTGCTACTGAGCATGAGCTAGCAGCAGCAGCAGATGCCGGCTCTGTCTCTGCGGCAGATCCACAGTGCGCCACGACCAGCGCGGATGCTGCTACCAAGGACGAGCGGGACGACGCATGCGAGCGTCCGGCGTCGCCAGCTGCCCCTGGTGCCATCGCCACTGCATCAGACGACGCGCAAGCCGACAGACACCGTGCGCTGCTCACTCCGGACGACGGTAGCGCAGCAACGAACGACCAGGACGCTGCGCAGGCGCGCTCACCAGAGCGCTTGAGCGACCGTGCGTGCGCAGAGCCGTCTCCTGAGCCAACCGTCACGACGCTGCGGATCGACAACTTTCGCCGCCCGTTCACGCTCAACGCAGTCAAAGTACGTGTCGTAGACACGTGACGAGTCGATCGGACACGCGGACGGCTGCTCTGTGGCTGATGATGGAACGTCTGGCGCTCAGAGCCTCGTGCAGGAGCTCGGAGACTTTGTCGACGACAACGGCTTCTGGATGAACGCGATCAAGACGCACTGCTACGTCTCGTATGCGTCCAAGGACGTGGTACGGACCGTGCGCTGTCCTATCGCCCTGCTGAAGACGCCCTCGCGGTCCTGCTTCGACTGCTGCTCACACACGAGGGTGTGGCGTTGTGGCTTGCACACTGCTTGCTGCAGGCGACGAAGACGCGCGAGCGCTTGGATGGCAAAGTGTGGCCGCCAGTGAGCGGCATTGCGCTCAGCGCGGCGTTCTCCGAGACGACTGCGATGGACGTCCACGCTCACGGCGAGCCTGCGCGTGCAGGGCTGAAGCGAAAAGCGAGTGGCGAGCTCGCACCGCCGACGCAGCGCCGCCGCGAGCAGCGTACGTCGTGGCATGATACTCAACTGCTTCGACTGTGTCGCGTGGGTGAGACGATCGCTAAGCTTGCTCTCTCACCTGCGTGTGCTGTGCACTCGACTAGCGCCAGAGTCGATCGACGCGACGTTCCTCAAGACCGAGACCAAGCCAGTGCTGTACTACTTGCCCTGGACAGACGAGCAAGTGAAGCAGCGCAAAGAGCGGCAAGCGCGCGGCGAGACGGCTCGCGACGCAAGCGAACGTCAGGACGCACCGTCGCAACGCATGTACCCGCGTGCGCATCGTCGTGGTGGCAAGAAGAAGAAGAACCACGCGCGTGGTGGGTATCGCCACGTCCGCCACCTCTAGCCCAGCGCTCGCGTGCTGACAGAGACAAGCGAGCACACTGGCACATCGCAGAGAAGAGCAGACAGTCGATACGATCGATGGATCAAAGCCGTGGAACACGAATGTGCGACAGGAACACCCGTTGCGAAGCCTCTGTAGCACTCTCGACCTCGTAGATCTCGACGCCTGAGTCGATCGACAACGCAACGCAGAGGCACTAGTCGCAGGAACGAAGCTAAGCCGCGACGGACCGTGCACTTGGAGTGGGCGATCGTGAAGGATAGCGAGCGCACGCGAGCCAATCCATCTGCTGCAGTGGGGTGGAGGATTCCAGCGAGTGGCGGGACACCAGCGCACTGCCTGCGCATGTGTCATCTGACTGTCCGATTGACACGCCGCTGC
>JAASFT010000563.1:0-16924 GCA_023333885.1 Globisporangium parvum
CACTCGTGTTTGCAATCTAGCGAGCCATTTGCCAGAGGTGCGCAGCTCAATTCAACGCGAGAGTGCTCAGTGGCGTGTGACCGTGAGTGTTCGTTCATTCATTTGTTCAAGTGAGTAGCCAAGAGACTCGACTCGACATGCACAGGGTCGTTCGTCTCGCTCTCACTCTCTAGCTTCTTATGCACAAGGCTACGAAAGAGAGAGAGAGAGAGAGAACGAGCGAGACAGAGACGCTCGGAGCGAGAGCGGCGCGTGGGTGCGACCGCTTCACAAGTGCGACGGACTCACGCGAGCACTGCTCGCAGCGGTTCAAAGCTCCACCGGCTTCTGCTTGGACGCAAAGTTGTCGTAGTACTCGACGACCTTGTCCCAGTTGGCGACGTTCCAGAACGCCGAGATGTACTCTGGGCGGCGGTTCTGGTACTTGAGGTAGTACGCGTGCTCCCAGACGTCGAGCCCGAGGATCGGAATGAGCGGCTGGTCGACGCCCGGCATGAGCGGGTTGTCCTGGTTCGGCGTCGACGTGATCGCGAGCGAGCCGTCGGCCTTGACACCGAGCCACGCCCAGCCCGAGCCGAAGCGCGTCGACGCGGCGGCGTTGAACTCTTGCTTGAGCTGGTCGAGCGAGCCAAAGTCCTGCTCAATGCGCGCCTTGAGCGCACCGTGCGGCGCCGTGTTCGTCGAGCCTGGGCTCGTCATCCACGTCCAGAAGAGCCTGCAGGGCAACGACACCACGCGTGAGTGGCTTTGAGCGCATGCCCGCGCAGGCAAGCAGCACCACGCAGCGAACGTACGAGTGGTTGTAGTGGCCGCCGCCGTTGTTGCGCACTGGGGCCTCAGTCGCCGTCTTCACGATCTCGAGGATCGACTTGCCCTTGAGCGCCGTGCCCTTGTCCTGTCGTACAAGGTCGAGCGTCAGGCGCATGCGATCGAGACACAAGGAGAGCGAGACGGACGGACGGACGGACGTACCGACGCGATGTAGTTGTTGATGTTGTTGATGTACGCCTGGTGGTGCTTCGTGTGGTGGATGTTCATCGTGTCCGTGTCCACGAACGGCTCGAGCGCGTTGTAGTTGTAGCTGAGCTTTGGGAGTTCGAACGACATCGTGGCTTCTTCTTCTTCTTCTTCTTCTCGGGAGGAGCAGGCGGCGGCTTGAGGCGAGCGAGGCGAAATCGCGAATGAAGGAGCAGCAGCAGCAGTAGCAGCAGCAGCAGGTGTGTGTGGTGCAATCAGGTCGGACATGTACGTGACGGTTGCGGCTGTGATTGCGCCTTCAACGGCAGTATAGTAGACTTGTGTACTTGATTTTGTACGAGCATGTCGTGCTCTCATCTCGCAACCGAATCAGCAACGAGAAGCCTCGGCTCGCAAGCGTCGATCCTTGGATTCGTAACCAGCAGCAGCAGCAGCAGCACTTGCGCAACAAGACACCTCGTTGCCGAGCACGAGCACGAGCACGAGCACAAGTAGAGAGCGCTCGGTCGTTCGTATGCGCATGGCGTTCTTGCTCGTGTCCGTGTCCGTGTCCGTGCGAAGCGCGCTGTGAAGTTTTTCGGTGAAAGATCGCGTTTGTTGTCAAACTCATGTGTGGCACACCAATTAGCGTGGCACACATGCGGTTTCGTTGATTGGCCAGCGCGCGAGACGTTGAAAGGTCAGATTACATTGACAGACATCGAGACATCGACACCCGTCGCGACGCGATGGAGCACGAGATGATGGACGTCGGCGGCGCTGTCGCTCCTCCACCAGCAACAGCGCGTGCGCTGCACCCACCACCAGCGCAACCAGTGTCGGACCTCGAAGTCGCGGCGCAGTACGCAGAGTTTGAGGTCCACTCCGTCGCAGAGCAGTTTGCCAGCGCGAGTGTGGCAGGCGTGCCGCAGCCAGTAGCCGTCGCAAGCAGCAGTAGCAGTAGCGCTGCTGCACTTGGCAACGCAGAGCAACAACACAACGATGAAGAGGAGACGGAAGATGACGACAGCGACCACGATGGTGCTTGCGCGTCGTCGAGCGCGTCGAGCTCCGATGCCAATGATGATGGCGACAGCGACAGCGACAGCGACGAGGACGGCGACGATGAAGCGAGCCGCAACAAGCTGCGCGCCGAGATCGAGGCTGCGATGGAAAAAGAGGAGAACAAAGCAGCGGGTCCGCTCAAGACTGCGAACGAAGTCGCAGCGATCCCAGTGCGCGAGCCGAGCGTCGAGCTCACAACCGACTGCCCGATCGCGCGCTGCGGGACGATCCTAAACGTGAGCGTCCCGGGTCTGATGCTCACGATCAAGTCCGACATGAACGCAAAGCCGCTTGATGAAGAGAGCGTGCTGTGTCTCGAAGACCGCACGGTGCTCGGGTGCGTCGACGAGGTCTTTGGCCCAGTGATGATGCCGATGTACCTCGTGCGGTTCGAGCGCGCAGAGAAGATGCCGGCGCGAGCGACGATCAACACTGTCGTGTACTACGCCACGGAGCACACGACGTACATTGTGCCCGAGCAGATCAAGGACAAGGGCTCGGACGCGTCCAACATCTTTGACGAAGAGACCGACGAGACCGTGTACTCGGACGACGAAGCCGAGTCGGCGGCCAAGCGCCAGAACCGCAAGCGCAACCGCGGTGGAAATGCGTCGCAGTACAGCGACGACAGCGCTGTTGCTGCTGCTGCTGCGCGAGGCGCGAGCGACCGGAGCAACTCAAACTTCTCTGACTACCGCCATGGCGCCAGCAGCAGCAGTGGTCGCGGAGGACGAGCGAGCAACGGACCAGGAGGACGCAGCAACAGCAGCAGCTACGCGCAGAACCCGCCAGCGCAGCCACTGACCCAGAGCCAGAGCCACGGAGGTCACACGCACTACACGCAGCCAGGATTCGCTGCCCCAGGTCCGCACATGGCGTACGCAGTGCAGCCGATGGGGTATGCCCAGCCGCCGCCTCCAGTCGGCTACGCGCAGCAGCAGCAGCAGCAGCCACCTCCACCGCCAATGCCGTACGGGCAAGTGCCGATGCACCAGCCACCGCAGCATCCGTACCAGCCACCACCACCGCAGCACTTCCACCCGCAGCAGCACCAGTTCCAGCACGCGCCACCGATGCCATCGTACGCTCCTCCGCCGATGCCAGGCCAGCAGCAGTTCTACCACGCGCCGCACCAGCCGTACCACGGCGCACCTCCGCCGCAGTACGCTCCGCCGGGAACGACGTACTACACGCACGCTCCGCAGCAGCCGCAGCAGCAGCAGCAACCCCCTCGTCCACCACTCCCACCAGGTCCGTACGACCACCAACCGCCTCGAAGCTAGAGAGAGCGATGTAGATTAGCGCCCCACGTGCACGCGACGAACTGCTCAATGCACGTGCTGCACGTGAACCTGCTGCTCGGAGCTGTCTGGTCCTTCTCGTGTTGTTGTCTGTGGGAGCTTTGCCATTGCGAGACTGGCTGGTGCTGCTGCGTGCGCGTTGAGAACTGAGAAGCGATTGAGCTAGAGAGAGCTAGAGAGCAGATCTGGACTGCAGCTGCTGTCGCTCACGTCGACGTCAGCGTGACGCTCGCGACGTAGCCGTTCTTCATCACCTGATGCAGCAACACGCAGCATCGCATGCTTGTGAGTCCAACTGCGTCGAGAGACTCGTGAATGCGCCTCAACGCGCCTGCAACGGACCTCAAAGATGCAGCCAGGCACTGGACTGTAGCACAGACTCGAGCCGAATGGATGGAGACCGAGCCCATTGTCGTGGATCACTGGCCGCAGCTCTGCTGCCGCACCGAGCATCGTGCGGATCTCTTTCCACTGGTAGCAACAGCAGTTCACACAAGCGTCGCGTGAGCTGCGCAGTCCAGACCCGGCCACACGCACAAGTGGCGACTACGGCAGCGCAGTGCGCACAGGCGTCTCGGGTGTGATTTCTGCGATCCGGTGCTTCTTGATCCCAGACTTTTGCAGAATCGGCGACGTCTGGAAGCGCAAGCGGAAGTTGCACTTGTTGTACGAGCCGAACTCGGGATGCCTACGCGCACACGATCGAGACCGAGCGCGTGAGGTGCTTGCCAACACTGTCAGCACTTTGCAGAGCGGTCAGCAAAGCTGCGGGCAGACAGACCCGAGGGCGTTCGTCTTCATAATGACTTTCGAGACTGTGTGGAGCGAGTCGTAGAGAACGTCGATGCCCAAGTGCTGGTAGTTGTGAAAGTACTCGCCAATGACGCCACCTGCGACGCTGGCGCTACAGTAGGCAACCAAGACGCAGTGAGAGCGTCAGTCCTCGATCTCTCTTGAGTACCACGTGTGCGAGTCAGGAGTGCGACAGTGAGCGCGAGGCAAACAGTGCGTACCCGTCGTTCGGGTCCTCGGACTTCCGAAACACCGATACGGGCTGGCCGATCTCGCTCATCACTTCCTACAACGTCCATCGCAAGACACGCGCATCCATTGCCAAAGCAGCACACGTGTGTCAGTCTCCTACTCACTGCAATGTGGCTGGCTGACTTGGGTCTGCCCACACATACGTGCGCACCTGGGGCGACCACCCGAGCTCGATGCGTTGCTTCCGTCCCGTGAACGCGAACGACGTCGTGGTCGCGCCAATGTCCACCTCTACAGGCTCAAAGTAGTGCCTAGCGCATCAGTCAGCAACAATGCAAGTCACGTGAGCACCGGCGCTCTCTGTCGCGACCTGTGGCATCCGCGCAGTCCAAAGCACGTTGCACGCACTTCTTTGCAGGCGGTGGGACGCCTGGCGAGCGGTAGTCGCCGCCAGCAAATACCATGAAGCCGGTGGCAGCTGGCGTCGCTCCGTTCTGACGATAGAGGAGGAGAGGAGGAGAGAAGGAGAGCGAGCGAGGGCAGCACGTGAGTGAGACGGGCAAGCACAGCGAGTGCCAGCACCTAGTGCTCGTCAAAGGCAGAGACGACGCGCGGCAGAAGGTAGCAACGACGTACTGGGAACTCGAGTGGCAGCTCCGTGTCGTTCTGGTACAGATGGCGGTACTCCTCTGGGATCGGGAACTTCACGCACCCGCCTTCGTACCCCAAGTAGTAGCTCTGGATGCGATCGCATGCACACGCAGCACAAGTGCGTGAGCAAGACGCTCTCTGGCTCCTACGTAGCAGGGCTGGTGTGCCGAGGAGATGGCGACACGACCCGCCTGGGGTACCTTGCCTGCTGCTTCGTAGTGACCGGGAAACGTCGGACCAAAGAGCTAGCGGCGAGTGCGAGAGCGAAGGAGAGCAAAGCGCCGTAGCACACACGCGAGTCAGCGCAGATGCAGCAGCACAGATCGGCTGCCAGCAACGAGAGCGGACGTGGGGCGTACGTTGTAGACCGACATGAACGTCGCCGAGACGTCGCCGCCAAAGATCACGACGCGTCCGTACTTGAGCGCCACGCGGTTCACGTCGTAGAACTCGATCATCGTCAGCACTTGGCTCACTGCGTCGAACTTGAGCTGCAGCAGTGAAAGAGCGTGAGTGCTCTGGCAAACGCACCAGATGCAGACTGGTTGTGTGTGCGCGTGTCGTACCCGAAAGCCGTCTTCGGCAGAGTCGATCACGACGTCGCTCTTGTACAGATCGGCTGCGTTGTACACGATCTCGAACGGTCGCACCGGCAAGCGGCTCTATGCAGCAGGCAGACAGACACAGACAGACAGTGAGCACCATGCGCAGCAGCAAGCGCTGATGTACGTATGCAGGCGCTGATAGTGCGTGTGTAAATGCGTGCGCGAGTGTGCACAGCGCGAGTCAGTCGAGCACACGTTCACTTTCACGACAGCATCGACAGCGCATACCTTGAGCGCATGCAGCGCCTCTGCGATGCTCGCACCGAGGCGGAAGGGGCCGACGCCGGCGCCGAGCTCGATCGTCCAGACGTCGCGGATCATTGCGGTGTGTTGAAAGCTGTCGATTTCTCGCTGTTGAGACTTTTGTTCTCAGGTGAGTGTCAAGTGTCAAGTGTCAAGTTGAATCTGGACGTGTGTCTGAAATGAAGTTGACGCGAAGAACTTGATTGCATCTGAGAGCTCGACTCCTAAGCCATGGACAAAGACGAGCTCGCAGTTCGAGCGCACGCCTTGGCTGCTCCAGTTGAGCGAACCATGCCAGAGCAGAGAGTCGTCGATGATGCAGATCAAGGACAACAAGAGATGACAGTCAGTTTTTGACAGGGTGACTAGTATACTAGTAGACCTTACCTTTGTGTGCATCACTCCATACAGAGTACGGACGACGAGGTTCTTGTACGTGTGCTGCGCTTTGACGAGCTCGAGTGCAATGGATCTTGGGTGTTGACCTTGTGCAAAGTCACACAGAATCTGCACTTGCACTTTACGCCGAAGAGCTGAATAGTCCGCCTGGGCGACCTCACCGAGGGTCAAGCAGTTCAGCGCAATCTTGACCGTGTGCTTGGCTGCTTTGATGTACTCGAGTAGTCGCGCCAGAGCTTGGGCTCGCGGAACAGTTGGGTAGATTTGCGTGAGCAGATGGCTTCCGCGAAGCAGTCAGAAGCGTCGTAGAAGCTGCAGCCGTTCTGTTGCAGTGTCTCCATCTGTCTCCTAAGCTGCGTCTGCTCGCGCACCAGCTGCTCCTCGCGATCGTGCCGCTGATGCTGCTCGCGCACCAGCTGCTGCTCGTGTTGTTGCTGTTCTTGCTGCTGTCGGATGAACGACTTGCGCTCGGCGGCCCACAGGATTGTGTGTTTGTGGTAGAGTGTAGATGCGGACACGAAGCTGGAGGAGATGACCGCAATGACATCTGTGATGGAGTACCCCTCCTGCACGACGGGATGTCGTGCAGCGGCAAGCGCAGCTTGCGTCAAGCGGCTGTTCTTTGGCATGTCGAGAGTCATCGAAGTCGAAGTCGAGAGCGATTCGATTCTGTCTCGTTCCTATAGTTTACAGTTTTCGTGAGATTTGAGGTTTCCGGAAACTATAGTGAAGGCGAGAGGTTAATTAGCAGAATCAATTGAGATGGTTCCAGAATTGAAGTGCTTGCGTTCGCTATATAACTTTGAAATATGGACAGCGCTAATGGTTTGAATCGCGGACATGTTCCACAAAATGAGGTTCCTGTACAATGCATAAAGTACATCGAGATAAATAGTGACTTGTCTATTATTGAAGGGATATACAGAAGAATGAGGAATGAGTGATGGTATATTCTGGGAAACTATACAAACTCCAAATCAACGTTGTAAAACCTCAAAGCACTCGATTCTCAACTTTTTATTTCACTCTCGGATGTACTGCTTCAAAGGAACATGTCCTATAATACCTCATGGATAGTATTCAGTCAACTCTCGGACATTTTTTATTGTTTCAGAAGATGTCCGATGGATTTAGATATTGATGTACAGATCTAGATGAGGAGATGTTCCTTTGAATCGATACAAACCTCAAGTCAACTGAGTGTGTCGAGTTTGGCTGTGCAAAACTCCAATATTTGTCAGGAACAATAATATGGCCTTAACAGTGTCAGGATACCAAAAACACCACAAATCGTGGAAAGTGTCGTCGAATTTGAATCGACATGGCACGGCGTACCAACTGTACTGGTGCAAAGTACCGTTTTGCTCCCAACTGACTCTACGACCGTCAAACAAGCGTCAACAGTCAAGCAGCACGACCTTCGGCACGCGTTCTCTTCTGCTCGGTGCATCGATCGACCGACGAAGGACACGCCATCCGTTCATCCAGCTCACTCACGCCGCTCGACGCGATGGTCTCGACGCGCGTACTCGCAGCTGCGCTTCTCGGCGTCTGCGCAGCAGCTGGCGGCTTGCGCGCCGTCGAAGGTACGGAGCTCTGCGATGGACAATCGAACCCCACACACAAGGTGCAAGCGTGCGACTGACACCTGTGTCTTGATGAATGCTTCGATTGTCTGTCTATCTATCTGTCTGCAGGTGTGAAAGCCTGCAGCGAGTGCACTAGCTCCACGACGTGCATCGTCGACGGCTCTGGCACGCGCCTCAACGCCGGCAGCACGCAGCTCGCGCTCAAGCTCTGCAACTACGCCGCGAGCACGTCGTACGCACTCACACTCAGTCTCAAAGCCCCGCTCGCGTGCGACACCAAGTCCGCGCTCGTGCCGAAAGTCAAGTCGCTCAAGCCGACCGGCGCGTGCGCGCCTGGCGCCGAGTGCGCTGTCGTCGCAGAGCTCGAGAGTCCGATCGACTGGGCGATCGTGATGCGCACTGGCGCTGAACCGCAAGCTTTGCTCGCGACGTTCAAGAGCGGCGGGAGCCCAGAGGTCGTGACCGTCGCGATCGGTCAGGACATCAACGGCGCAGCGATGGTCGCGGCAGATCCGACCAAAGTGGCGACGAACGCCGTCTCAGTGTGTGCGAGCGCCGTCGCGGTGTCGGCGCAGCGGCTCTCGCGCATCGACGGGTGCAGCACCGCCGACATCTGCCGCGGCAAAGCGACCGACACGGCGTGCGCCGTGCCGATCAAGACTGGGCTCCCGATCACAGACGTCACGTGCGTCGACACGAACTGCTCGGGCAAGATCGCGCTCTCTGGCGCACTCTCGTGCGACGCAGCAAGCGGCGAGTCCACGGCCCTGATCGCCGGCGTCAAGGTCGCGAACACTGCGCTGTCCAACTACGTGAGCGTCGCGACACTCACTGCGCCGACGTCAGTGATCACGGACGTCTCCGGCTTGGTCGCTGGCAGCTCGCGCTTTGCGCTCGCGACTGACACGCACTGCCCATCACCCGCAGTCCTAGTGAGCGTCTCCAAAGCCGGCGCGAGTGCTGCGTCTGTCGCGAGTGTCAACGCCACGAACGGCTCCGTGGCCGTGACACTCACGGCGCCGCTCGACAAGGCGCTCGACGACGCGACGCTCCAGTTCACGCTCACGCAGTGCGGCGTCGCGTCAAAAGCGTTCGAGAGCGTCGTGGGCGACAGCGACAGCGGCGACGCAGGCAACAGCAGCAGCAACAAGACCAAGAACAGCTCAGGGACCGGCGCTGGCAACGCCACGAGCGGAACCGAGTCGACGCAAGAGACGAACCTCTCGACTGGCCTCTCAGGCGGCATGATCGTCGGCATTGTCATCGGCGCCGTCGCGCTCCTGGCCTTTGCACTCGAGTGCTACGTCCACAAACGGCGGCAAGTGCCGCAACTCTCGCGCGCATCGAGCAGCGGCGCAACGCCAATGGCGATGTGAGCAGCGCTGTCACCCAACACGGTCTGCTGGGTCGTTAGGTCTGCGATGGCAGGAGGCGCGTCAGCGAGGCGCCGAGCCACCGAACAGATCGCGAGCCAGCGAGCGGCGCGTCTTCTAAACGTATTCCAGTGGTGCCTCTCTCTCTCGCTCTCTCTCTCACGCACGCACTCGCTCATGATCGATCGCTTGCGTGCTCCGACCTACTTGAGCTTGCGCTCTTCGCGGATCCGCGTTGACCGCAGCACGGCGACCTCTTTCTTCAGCGCGTACCGCTTCGGCGCCGACAGCGCGTGGTTCTCTAACTCACGCTCGAGCGCTGCGATCTGGTCTGTCAGCTGCACGAGCACCTTGCGGATCGCATCGTTGCCGTTGCTGTAGTCCACGCGAGGCGAGGGCTCTGCAGTGCTGTCAAGCGCTGTGCGCGAGCTTCGGAGCGACGCTGCTGCAGGCTCCGCTCGCGATGGCTTTGCAACAGCAAGAGTCGTCGAGGACAGCGACGGCTGCACGCATGACGACTGCTCTTCCTCACTCCCGTTGTCGTCCTGGTTGCATCCTCGAGCGCTCAGTAGTGACGGCGGCGGCAGCACGGCGTTCGGCGGGAACTTGTTCTTGAGGTACGCGAGGATCTCCGCGCTGCCTTTGGCGATCACGCCGCCGCGCACAGTCTTCTGCGGGTTCCCGTTCATGTAGACCGCGCGCAAGTGTGGACAGAGTCCGAGCTCACACGGCACGTGCGTGAGGTTGTTGTTCTCGAACGAGAGCGAGGCGAGGCGCGGCGCGTGGTAGATCGTCCCGAGCGACCGGAGCTTGTTGTCCGACACGCTCACGACGCTCACGCTTGCGAGCTCGGACCACGGGAACTGGTCGAGCGACGCGATCTTGTTGAACGAGAGCAGCAGCGTCTCGAGCGCGCGGAGGCGCCGGATGCGCTGCGGCAGCTGCGTGAGCGCATTGTTGCGCATGTCCAGCTCCTATGGATGCGTGTGTATGTGGGTGTGAGCGAGAGAGAGAGAGCACGAGGTTTGCACCAAGTGCTCGATGCATCCAGCAGCAGCTCGTGGCGTACCTTGAGCGACACACTCAGTGCGCACGTGCCACTGAGGAGCGCGTTGATCGACTCGTGCGTAAGCTGGTTCTTGCGCACGCGCAGGAGCTGCAAGTGCGACAGCGCAGCGATCGATCCGTCGATGCTCTGCAGCGCGTTCTCTTCGACCGTCAGGGTCTGAGCACACAGACGTCAGTCAGGTCAAGCGCACCGTGTCGATCAGATCCGCTCTGTCGACGAGTGCAGCTCCACAAGACAAGCGATGCATCGCTATACCACGAGAGCTGAGAGCGCGCCGACTTCGGGCGGAAGGTGCGTGAGACGGTTCTTCGAGAGGTTGAGATGCAGAAGCGTCGTCGCAAAGCTGTAGCTCTGGCTCGCGAGCTCGCTCGGGATCTCCATGGCGCCTTTGTCTGCAAAGTCGAGCGTCCCAGACGCAGCGGCGTCTCGGAAAAAGTAGTCGAGCTCGCCTGGTCTCGTGCGCTGCGCTGACATCGCAGACGCACTGCTTGCAGCTGCTGCGAGTCGCTCACGGTGCAGCTGGAGCTCGTCGACTTCCTCTTCCATCACGTCGACGCCAGGCGGCGGACCGCCGCGCGTGCGCAAGTACTTCTTGAGCGACTCGCAGCCAGCGCTAAGGGCGGAGCGGCGAATCGCACGCAGTGGGTTCCCGTCAATGACAATGTGGTTCAAGTGCTTGAGGTAGCCGAGTCCAGGCGGAAGGTCAGCGAGGTCGTTGTTCGAGATGTCGAGCGTCTTGAGGCGATACAGACACGCAGTCGTTGCTGGCAAGTCGCTGAGCTTGTTGTCGCGCATGTCGAGCACTGTAATCGAGTCCTTTGCACGCAGAACGGACTCTTCGTGGATGCTCGCGAGCGCGTTGTAGCCGAGGAAGACTTGGTCGAGCACAGCGCCGACCGGCAGCAGTGGGAAGACCACGAGCCGGTTCTGCCGCAAGTCGAGGAACCTGAGCTTTGGGAGGCGCGCGAGGCACTCGCTCGTGGACTCGAGGCGGTTCTTCTTCAGATCGAGCGTCTGCATGTTGCTGAGGTCTGCAAATGACGGCGGAAGGCGCGTGAGCTGGTTCGAGTATGCCGTGAGCGTGTGGAGCTTCTTGAGCTGTCCAATGCGCTCTGGGAACGTCGTCAGCGCGTTCTCCTCGATGCGCAGCACCTCGAGGTTCGAGAGCTCACTGATCGCTTGCGGCAAGTTCATGAGCTTGTTTGCCGCAAGTCCGAGCTCTTTGAGCTGCGCGAGTGCGCCGAATCGCTCGGAGAGGTCGCGCTGCAGGTGATTGCTGGGTCATTAGCGTACGGTCGACACCACACACGTTGCCAGTAGCAGTGGCAAACAGCCAGCCAGCCAATCCGTCAGTCCGAGAGATCGATCGGTCGTCTGTCACTCGTAGTGAGTGGTGATGCAGACACACGCAGTACGTACTGGCTCAAGTCGAGATGCGTCAAGCCCGTGAGCGCAAATAAGCCGTCAGGTAGTGTCTGGAGCGCGTTCTGACAGAGCTTGAGCGACGTCACTGTCGCGAGTGCGGCGATGTCGTCTCCGATCGACGGAATCGCGTTGTGGCTCAAGTCGATCTTCACGAGGTCGACGCACTCCCACTTCTTCTCGTCCTATCGAGCGTCGATGGAGCATCTAGTGAGCTCATGACGATCGAGAGATTATACCAAAGAGCATCACTCAAGCAGTTCTTGACGCAGGCAGCGAGCTCGCAGCACCTTGTCCATGTGGTCTTCGAGGTGGTACACTTCAGGCGGGAACTCGGTCAAGCTGCGTGCAGGCAGACTGAGGACGCCCGTGCGGCGCGCCTCGCGCAGTGCACGCGCTCGCTGGTCGCGCGCTGGTGCGAGCACGACATCCTGCCGCCGCATGCTCGCGCGGCTCATCGTCGTCGCACTCCCGATGTCTTTGAAGTGCGCTTGACGTCGCTTCATATCAAGGGTCGTGTATACGAGTGGGTACAGTACAACTCATCAACCTGACCACCATTCACACACAACAACATCAAGAATGCTCGAGCGACTGGAAGAGATCGTGGCGCTCGATCCGCTCGACGGCGCGGACCCGGAGGCGCAGCAGCACTTCCATGCGCTCGAGTTCCCAGCCAAGTATGGCTCCCAGGTGATGAAGCACCTCGCGACGCACTTTCAGTCGCTCTCAGACATTGGCTACGCGCACCTCAAGCGCATGAAGAAGCACCCCGAGGAGAAGAGCAAGCTCATTGCGCTCATTGCGCCAGTCCAAGACGCAGTCAATGGTGACAGTGATGATAACACGGAAAGCAGCAAGCGCTTCGCAACGCAGCTGCACGAGATGGAGCAGCTCTTCCACGCACGCGTCTCGAGCGTCCACGTGCTCAAGCATGCGCCGCGCACGCGCGAGCTCTTTGACAAGTTCACGCGGGCGTGGCCACTGATCTTCCACGCAAGTGTGCTGCCAGAGGCGCAAGTCGAGCCGATTGACGAGCAAGAAGCAGAGCGAATGGCGACGCACTTGCGCGCTGCTGTCGCATTCGCCGCGCAGTTTGACGCCGGTGCAACCGCGACACCGCTGCCGTTCTGCTGTGCGCACGGATGCGTGATCGTCGACCCTTCAACCGCCGCTCAGCCGCAGATCGTCGCTGACTCGTTTGCGCGCCGAGAGCACGCGTCGTATGCATTCGCGCCGCTGTACCACCCTGTGATGATCGCAATCGACAGCGTAGCCGAGCGTGATCGGCAACGCAACGCCGACGCGCTGTCGCACAAGCGGCAGAAGCGCGAAGACGATGACAGTGCGTCGCGCGACTGCGACGAGTCGTACTTGTGCACTGGCTACGATGTGTACGTCGACCGCGAGCCGTGCGTGATGTGCGCGATGGCGCTGATCCACAGTCGCGCGCGCCGCGTCGTGTTTGCAGTGCGCAATGCGACCGACGGCGCGCTCGCGAGTGCGCATCGCCTCCATACGATCAAGTCACTGAACCACCACTACCGCGTCTTTCACTTGCACTTGGACGTGCGCGCGGGGAGTGACGACAGCAGCAGTGCGTTGGCGCAGTTGAAGGAAGAGTGATGGTCCCGGCAACGTGCGAGCCAGCTTCAACACTTCAAAGCACCGAGTTGCAGTGGGAGAGAGACATACAACCAAAAGGCAGCAAGTCTGTGGCGGGTCTGTACAATATGCAAGCGACTCTCGCTCTCTCTTGTTCTCGCTCTCTCTCTCGCTCCATTCGGTCTCGCTATCGTGCACAGCTCATCGCGCAAAGTCCTTGCCCATGGCTTCGAGCCGCGGGATGATCTCGTTGAACGTCGGGCGCTGGTCCTGCTTCTTCATCCAGCACTCTTCGAGCAAGTGCGCCAGTGGTCCAGGCGTGCCGTCTGGTACCGTCGGCCGCAAGTTCCCGCACGCAACGCCGTTCATGATGTCGCTCGAGCCGAGGTCTGGGTACGGCTCGCCCCACGCCAGTGCTTCCCACACAATGATCGAGAAGCTGTAGACGTCGCATGGGCAGCCGTACTTCTCGCCGCGGAGCACTTCTGGCGCGACCCAGAGCGGACTGCCGCAGATCGACATGGTCTTACCGACGTCGCGGAACTTCGAGAACCCAAAGTCCGCGATCTTTGTGCGCATCTTGTCGTCCAGGAGGATGTTCTGCGACTTGAGGTCGCGGTGGATCACGATCGGATTGTGGTTGTGCAAGTATGCGAGGCCCTTGGCCATGTCGAACGCAATGTTGTACGCCAAGCGCACTTGTTGCATTGGGTCCGGGCGTGGGAGCTTGTGGTAGATGTCAAAGAAGCTGCCGTTCGCGAGCAGCTCGGTCACGAGCAGGAGCGTTGGCGGCTTTGAGCACGAGCCCATGAAGAGCACGATGTTCGGGTGGTGGAGTCCTTTCATGATGCTGCACTCTTTGTCGAACTCTGCGAGCGTGTTCTTCGGCACAGAGCTCGTGTGGAGCTTCTTGATCGCGACGGGCGTGCCAAAGTAGCTCCCTTTGTACACGACGCCAAAGACACCACGGCCGATCGCCGCTTCGACGATCAAGTCCTCTTCTTTGATCGACAAACCGTCGTCGTCGGTGCTCATCGTGCGCGCGTTCACGAGCTTGCGGTCTGGGTAGATGATGTGGTCCTCCCACTTCTCGTTCCCGACGTGCTTCGTCAGGATGTTCTGGAGCGTCGAGATGACGATCGAGAACGACGGTCGCACATTCTCCTCTACGCTCCAGCAGCGCGTCATGAGGTTGTAGAGCTCCTGGAGCTCGAGGCTCTGCGGCACTTCGAGGTTGTGAAAGTCCGTCGGGCGCTTCCCGGCCTGGACCACGAACGGCACGGCGTCGACTGAGATGCTGTGGTACGGAATCGAGTTGCTCAGCGCTTCAAAGAGGATCACACCGAAGCTGTAGACGTCCGACTTCTCCGTGTGGTCTTGCCCTTTGAACACCTCTGGCGCGATCCAGATGCTCGAGCCAATGAACGCGCGGCTCGCACTCGCAGTGCTCTCGCCGTCTTCGCGGAACGCCTTGAGCTTCGAGAGTCCAAAGTCCGAGACTTTGCAGCGCCAGTCGGCGTCAATGAGCAAGTTCACAGACTTGAGGTCGCGGTGCAAGATCGGCGGGTTGCTCGAGTGCAGGAAGTGCATCCCGCGCGACGCGTCGACCATCATGCGGAGCAGCAGCGACCAGTCGATCTTGAACTCGTCGCTGTGGATGACCGTGTACACGCTCCCTTTTGGACAGAGCTCCATGACCAAGCCGACGAACTCGGGGTGCACCATCACGCCCATGAACATGACGACGTTCGGGTGGCGCAGCTGCGCCATCACACTCGCCTCGGACCCAAAGCTCGTGACAATCGACTTGGTGTCGCCCTGGAGTGTGATCTTCTTCACGGCCACGCGCGTCTCCTTCCAGCTCGCAGCGTACACGATGCCGAACGTGCCCTGGCCAAGCTCCTCTTTCACGAGCACGTCTTTCGGGTCAATGTGGCAGTTCGCGCTGAGGATCCCCGCGCCCGTCATGTCGTGCGACTGGTTCTGCGTCGCGCCGCCGCTGAACCAGCCAGTCATCTCCATCGTCATTTGCACCATGACGTTCTCTTGCGCGAGGCGCTCCGTGAGCACAAAGTCCCGGCGCTCTTCGTACTCCCAGTTCCACGACAGGAACGTGAGCAAGATGGAGTACAGAATGACGGCTGCGCTCAACGTGCCCGGCGAGCTGATCGCTTCTTGCTCGGTTGACGTCGCGAAGCGATACCACGCGAGGATGATGAAGAACACGCTCGAGGTCGCCATGACGCCGAGCGACTGCAGAAACGTGAGTCCCGTCGAACTCGTGATCCCGAGCGAGAAGATGAACTGGACCCAGACGTTGCGCTCGCTCACAGACGTCCCGGCCGCAGTTGTGTCGAGCAGCGCGCTGATCTGACCGATCAAGCACACGGCTGCAAGTGCGATCGTGTGGCTCTGGAAGTTGCGGTGGAAGAAGATCACGAGCAGTCCCATGCACATGACGATGCCTGTATGCGTTCGTGTACAAGAGGGTGAGCGAGTGCGTGAGCATGCTGCTGCGAGACGAAGCCTCACGCACACACGCGTAAGCGTACGTACCTGGGAAGATCATCACGAGGGGGAACTTGGTCCAGCGTTCCGTGTTCTCTTTCGCCTTGAAGCTCACTTGCATGATCACGAGGAGCGGGATGAAGAACGCCGTGAACCCGGCGCCGAACTTTAGACGCGTATGGTACTTGGCGCACCGCGCAATGACGAAGCGCTCCTCCATCTCGTCGTTCGAGAACCGGAGCGAGACGACGGAGATGCCAATGTCCTCTTTCTTGCGGATCTGCGGCTCGGTCTTGTTGCTCTTGGTGCGGAAGAAGTTCATCTTTAGGTCCGACATGCTCGCACCCATGACATGCATGCGCGTCTTGCGCGGCGAGCCATTGCCGCCTGCAACGAGCGCGTGGCTCACGGCGGCGTTTGCGCTCGTGTTGCTGCTCAGCGCCGCTGCGGTGGCGTCGTTGTCGCGCAAGCTGCTCTCTCCAGCAGGGGTCATCGTCTTTGGGATAACTTTGGACATCCGCGTCGGGCCGTCGTTCATCCTCGTATGACCCGTGCGGAAAACTGGGAATGGAATCATGCGCAGGCAAGCGCGCAAACCGAGCACTCTGCCAGCAGCAGCAAGCGCACGCCCGGCAGCAGCAGCAACAGCAGCAGCAGCAGCACAGCAACGCCTGCGTCGCGCTCGCTCACTCCGGAGAATGACCCGAGCCGCGTATGCTCGCTTCTGTGCATGTTTATCATTGGTGTGGCGCTTCGTATTGAAACGGATGATAGGTGTCCCAGTTTAGCTGTCGCTTGGCTCGGATGCGGCAGCGAGGGCTGTCGCGACCTCATCGTTCTGGTCATGGACGCAGGTCCGCTAGTTGCTCATGTGTGTGCTCGCGTGAGAGAGAGAGAGAGGTAGTCAGAGGATCGCGCGGCTCCATTGGTTCGTTGCTGTCGATATCTCGAAGTAGCTGCAAGGGCTTGTGACCTTTGAAGATCGTCAGCGGGCATGACTCGACATGAACGCGCATGTCGAGTCGAGTCTCTTGGCTACTCACTTGAACAAATGAATGAACGAACACTCACGGTCACACGCCACTGAGCACTCTCGCGTTGAATTGAGCTGCGCACCTCTGGCAAATGGCTCGCTAGATTGCAAACACGAGTG
>JAASFT010000564.1:0-16914 GCA_023333885.1 Globisporangium parvum
CCAATATCAAAAGCAGCGCCAGGAACCGGAACCGGAACAGGCACAGGAACCAGGACGAGTAAGACAGAACGATGACGACGATCGATTGAGTGAGTCGCCCACGCGCGCTGCTCAAGTCGTGCTCCTGCCATCACTGTTTCAGCATGAGTTAGAGCTCCATCTATTGTATGGCTAGAAACTCGATTGGCGAGGTCGGTGCATGTGCTGAGTGGTCGATGTGGTGGCGAGTGTCATGTGTTGTGGTTGTCTTGGTTCGAAGTACAGCGTGGGCTGTGTGTGTGTGTGTGGAGAAGAATCGGTACAAGTATTTGCACTCGTGCGAGAATCGAGAGCGAATCGGAACGTGTTGGAATTCGATGGCTAGTCGCGCAGACACGCAGCAGGAGTGCGGAGTCACGTCAGGACGCGGCATACAAATTCGCATATCCCGACCGACCGCGACGCATGTCAGCTCAATCTATTCTTCGTGCACGCACTGGCGCTTTCATTCGTTTGACGTGGTTTGACGTGGTTTTGCTTTCGAATGTGTGCTTTTGGTTTGGACTGTGCGTGCTTTTGCCCGACCGACCGCTGAGCGACCAGACTCGTCCGCAGCTCGATATTTTATGCGAGTGATCTAACCGCACGAGCGCGACCGACCGACCCTACTCCGCCACAAAAGCGCAACGACGACGAACTGCGAAGAACCCTTCCGCTGCTCTGTGCTGTCTGACGCTTCGCGCGGACAGCCAGCTGGTCACTACTCGCGGGGCGAGCTCGATGCCGAACAAACCCAGCTCGCGCTTGTGTTCGTCTCCGCTGCCTCGCGAGCGACCGCTAAAGCCAGGTGCGTGTGTTTCCGACCGCCCGACCGCTTCAACTGATCGAAACCATACTCCGGTCAGCTCACGCACTCGCAGCAGCACGACCGTCTTGCCACTCGCCACCCCAGCACCACATTCGGCTCCATTCCTCCATTCCTCCATTCCTCCATTCCTCCATTCCTCCATTCCTCCAACAGCAGTGCGCTCGCAGTGCGCTCGCACAAGCAAACCAGCGCAGCAGAGCTCAAACAATCCAGGCTCTTGCACGATCACGATCACGATCACGACCGATTGATTGATCGATCGTCGCTCAGTTGATCTGCTCCGTTGCCATTCACCAAGTCACGCGCGTCTCCCCAGGCAAAAGACAAGCAAGTGCTCACACAAACACATCGACCTCCATGCCAGCGACCACGACGACAACAACAAACTTGCACATCCACCGCCACCGCTCGCCGACGCAGATGCAGATGCACTTCCTCCTCGCACCCGTGTCGCCGCTCGACAAGTGCATGTCGCGCAAGCGCCAGCGCTCGTCTCAGCACAGCGCACGCGACAGCAGCAACAGCAACAACGACTCGGACGAAAAGGATGCTGTCGCCTCCGCGACGGTCGCCCACACAAAGCGCGCACGCACAGCTCTAGCGCACGAGATCTCGGGACTCAAGGCGTCGGTGCGCCAGATGGAGCACCAGGTCGCGCACGCGTCGGCGTCGATCCGAGAGCTGCGTTCGCTCATCGGGCTGCTGGCGGCGCAGCGGCAACGCACGACCGTCACGGCATGCGCCGCGTAGACGCTCGCTAGCAAGCACAGCACAGCACAGCACAGCACACACATTGTACAACGCACAGCAGCGCGCGGCGCCGATAGTTATTTAAGAGAAGTAAGCGTAATGAACGAGCGTGAAAGGATCTGGTGCGAGCTCTGCGAGCCAGCATCCATGCTCCACCTGCTGTGAAAAGACACCGCCTCCTGCACACGGCACGCCATGGACGCAAGCTACACGACACACAACGCGATGCCATGCGCACGTTGCAAGCTGTAGCTGTATTTCTGATAGACACACACACACCAACACAGAAAGAGAGAGACACCCGCGCAAGTGTCTCCGACGCTACGTTGCTACGTTGCTGCTGCTGCTGTCAAGGTTGCCACGACTCGCTGCTTCTTGCGCTGCGCGTGCTGCTGCTGCTGCTGCTGTGCGAGCATCTCCACAAGTGCGCGCAACTCCGTCATGTGCGCAGACGCCGCGGCGACTTGGCGCTGCATCCCGTCCACCGCGTCCTGGAGCGAGGCCACTTCGAGCCGCAGCTGCATCTGCTCGTCTTCGTCTGCGCGCTTCGCGTCTTCGAGCAGTGCGAGCAGCGTCATGTTTGCTTCCCTCGCCTGCAGCAGCGCGTCTGCGTCGCAGCAGATGCCTTCGTCACTGTCTTCGTCGCTGGGGTCCAGGTCCGCATCCTCGTCCGTCGTGGTGTCAGCAGCGCTGCTAGGACTGCTGGGACTCGCGCAAGAGCGACTGCTGTTGCTGCTGCTGGGTCGAGTGGCAGGGCGTGTCTTGTTGCTGCTCGTGCGAAGCAGCGGGGACTGGCGCGTTGACACCAAGGCGTAGCAGTCGCCAATCGTCTCTTCGAGCTGCGCGTTGCGCTGGCGCTTGCGGGGCGAGGAAGCGCACGCAGTCAGTTGTGCTGCCATGGCGCTGGCGCTGGCGCGGTGCGACTGCGGCATCTTGGATGCGTCTGTGCGAGTGGTTTCGCGTGCACAAGGCGCACGAACGAACGAGCGATGGAAGGCGCGGGCGTCGACAGTCTGAGCTGAGCTTTCGAGAATGGCGTGAGCACGCGAGCTCGCTCGCTCGGTCAACGATGGTGGTCTGACCTTGCCTTGCGTGTTGCGTGTTGTGTGCTGCTGTGCTGGGTCGCGGCAATCTCTCCAGTGTGCGAGTGGGCGAGTCGAGGTGAGCAGAGTGTCGGGTACGAGGGGAGCGGTACGGTGGCGAGACGGCCGGTCGCGCTCGTGCGAGCGAAGATCAGGCGCGAACCCAGCACTCAGCGCTCGGTCGCCGCGGTCGGTCGGGCACTTCCCAGTGCCAATCTTCCACCAATCTGTGTCCCTGTCGAGTGCAATCGTTTCTCCAGCCAGTCGACTCTTGTCGGGCAGTCGTGGGGATGGCTCCCTCTGTAGTGTAATCCCTCCAACAGCCAGCAGTTGGCGGTTCGCTAATGCTCGCCCAACATCACTTCACTCTCAACACGTCGCGCGTCGTCTTCTTCTTTGATCGTCACGACCGAGGTACTGTAGACTGGTCGGTCGGCCTCGCGAGTGCGCCGCACGCCAGCACACTATGGCAGAGCGGACGCGCGAGCTGCGAAGCGCGGTCGGTCGGAAGCATCGTCGACGCAGCACGCGCACTCACAACAACCAGTCCTCGAATACAAAGAACTCTGAGCTGTCGCAAGCTCGGTCTCTCAGCCACGACGACGACGACGAGCGATGACTTCTCCCAAATCCTGGCGCTCGTGTCTCGCATTGTCTAATGCGACCTACTGGCACTGGCACTGGCACTTGCTCGCAGACACCCCAGCACAGTGGGGGAAACGCGATGGCCAAGCCTGGAATCGTGCACTGCACAAACGCACATTCGACGCAAGTGCTGCTCTCGATTCGCTCCTACGACATGGCTGCTACACGTGTGCTTTCTCCAGCACGTCGAGCATCTGTTCAAACTACTGCAGCGCGAGCACAGTCTTGGGTCCCTGAGGCGAAAAGTGGTGCGTCTCCTCGACGTACCAGAGCTTCTCGATGCGGAACACGAACGGCTCCCGCGCAAAGCGAGCCGTGATCGCATCGCACTGTGCGTACACGCGCTCGAGCGCATCCTGCGAGACGTCCGGGTCGAGGATCCGACCGAGCGTCGAGTGCACGATCGTACGAGCGCCGCCGCTCTTGGGAACGTGCTCGAACGTCTCTTTCGCGACTTTGCGCAAGTGGTCGACCGAGAACTCGCGGTTCGCGTTCACAAACGCCAGTGGCGCTGTGGTCGAACTGCTGTCGACACTGCCGCCATTGCTACTCAAGCACTCAAATAGCATGATCAATGCGCCAGACGACGCCAAGAGCACGCGCACAGGTTTCACGGCGAACGACCCGAAGCGCTGGAGCATCGACGTGA
Source organism: Globisporangium parvum (assembly GCA_023333885.1). Classification (NCBI taxonomy): domain Eukaryota; phylum Oomycota; class Peronosporomycetes; order Pythiales; family Pythiaceae; genus Globisporangium; species Globisporangium parvum. The sequence goes on from JAASFT010000564.1 coordinate 3,974, forward strand.
GCTGCGCAATGTCGGCGCTGCGGCGGGATTTGGCGTTCGGAGCGAGCTCGTCCGGGTGCGACGTGTGGAAGAGCGTGATGTGCATGAGCTCGAGCTCGTTCACGTACCCAACTGCACTGCCATCGCTCAGTCGCGGCAGCAAGTCGATGAGCTCTGCGCCGACATTGTGGACCAATTGTGCAGCATCACGCGGGATCTCAGCGCAGATCAGCGCGACGCAGTCGTCGTCGCTCGGGAACGCGTACGGCTTTGGTGTGAACGTCACACCAGGCGTAAAGTGCTGTCTGCGGGTGCGAGTGTAGCATGAGCGCATCCAAGCATCAATGCAGCAGCTCAGAGTGGTGTCGCGCTTGCGTTTGCATCACATCGCGACGGAAGACACACGCACGCACGCACGCACCTTGTCGCGAGGACAGCGTCGCGGTTGAGTCCTTGCTTGCCGCTCGCGTAGAGGTGCGCATAGAGCTCCTTGCGCTGCTCGCGCCACTGCGTCTCCTCTTCAGTGCACTGCTTGGTAGTGTTGCTGCTGCTCGCCATCGCGATGTCGATGTCGAGTGTGTGCGGGCTCAAGGCTGCTTGGTCGCGGCAGCGCTTGTTGCAAACTGAGCCTGCTCGCACAGTGGTGTGACTGCGACTGTTGGCGTGTGCGAGAGTGCAGGTCAGACTGAATTTCTGTGCTGGCTCTCGGACAAGATACTTTTTCAACAGACTTGTCATTTGTATCGAGTGGCTATAGAGCACTGCACGCTGCTCGATCGGATGGCACACACACACACACACACACATGCGCAGACTGCGCGCCTGCTGAGACGTCTACTCGACAGCTGGTGCTCCACCAGGTCACACGACTGCTTCACCAAAGCTGATGCGGCGATTGCGACGCACACAGCGGCTTGGCATTGCTCGAGGCGCTCGTTGCTCGAGCTGCGCTTCGTTGGTGGTGCGTGCATCCAGACTCGACTGCAGCGAGTGGTGGTTGCTGTAGCCGTGCTGCACAACCTTGGCAGGCTGCAGTGTGCGCAGTCGACGCGTGGCGCTCGGCTTGCTGCGCTTCTTCGCAGTGCTGAAGCCCGCGCGACGCTTCTTGCCGCGCTTCGTCGACTGGCGAGGATCCGCTTGCAATGACTGCTGCTGCTGCTGCTGCTCAATGAAGCTGCTCTGTGAGCACTGGCGGACTGCGTGCGTGAAGCACATGTCCACTGCGGACGCATGGTGTGTGCAGTGCGGGTACTGGCAGCGACGACTATCACTGCGCACGGCAGACTGGAACATGGTCGTGTCTGGAGCAAACTCGGCGAGACTGCCAGCACCAGAGCTCCATGCTCCAGCGAGTCGCAGCAACGCTGGCGTCGGCGTGAAGAGGAGGAACTCGTCGATCCACTGCTGTTGCTGCTGCCGAGGTGTCTTTGCTGGCGTCTGGGCTGAGCTGCAAGCGCTCGCTTGTATCTGATCGGCTCCTCCTTGATCAGCAACTGCTTCGTTGTCGTTATCGCCATCGCCAAGCGCGATGGCTTCGAGTGAGACGTCGAGAGCTGGCGATGTCTGCGCTTCCACGTGGCTCAGCTCGCGCATGATCGCGTCGATGTCTCCGCTGCTGAGAAGCAAGGACATCCACGCGCCCGTACTGCTGCTGCTGCAAGTGCTCGACCGTTGGTCTGTACCGCTTTGCTGCTGCTTCACAGCAGTCCTCGCATCCGAGCTGCTCGCATCGTTGCAGGCGTCGCGAGGCAGCAAAGGCGACAGCGCTTCGCTGTCCAAGTGGATCTCCAAGAGCTTGTCGTCGTAGTCGCGCAGAAGGTCGCACACGAGCTCGTCTGTCATCGTCGTCTGCAGCGGCGGCGCTGTCGGCGATACAAAGGAACGCGCGCCGTCGAGCAACGACGCAGCGAAGCTCACAGCGTCCTGTTGCCACTCACGCGTGCTCGCTTTACGCGAGAGCAGTGCCAGACGACCACACGCACACTGCCAGACAGTGCGCGAGAGCAGTAGCAGCAGCCGCAGCGCTCAGTGCGAAAGTGCACGCTCATGCGCGCCGCAGCCTTTCCGAGTTCGAGAGTTCAAATCGCACTCATGTGGACGCTCGAGTCTTCGCGCACAGGCGACCGACTCGCCATGCGCCGGACTGCGAGCCACGAACAGGCGACGAAGCTAGATCGGTAGGCATCATGTACTCTATTCAATGTGCACGACTGGCAGTCTCGCGTCACCAGAACACCAGAACGTGAAGATGCGCGCTCGCGTTGGTCTGGCGATACGCTCCGGTAGGCAGTCAGCCGCTCAGGCGTCTTGGTCACTCCCAGACGCGTCGCCGTCGAGCTCGTCGTCGCTGATCGCTTCGACTGGCGCGAGGAACTTGGCGAACCACGGCTTGTCGTGCATGCTCACAAAGTCGGCGACCTGGAGCTCGTCGTCGAGCACGCCGTAGCTCTCTGCAGTCTCGAGCCACGTCCGGCAGTTCTACCGGCGCAGACACACACATCATGTAAGCCATCATCGCACTCGACCTATCGATCCGCGAGCAAGCACGTAGCCTCGCCACCATACCTCTTCGTCTTCAATGCCTGGGTACGCGTAGAGCCACGCGAGTGGGTAGCACCCGAGCTTGTCGTGAAAGTGGTGCGCTGCGCGGAGGACTTCGACTGCGTGGAAAACCTGCGGCGATGTCAGCGCAGATGCGTTCGCTGTGGTCGCCCTCTTGCGCTTCTGCTTGCCACCGCTATGTGCAGGTGCCACAGCCGCGTCCTGAGCCGCGAGGTCGACGACAGCGAACGCAGCGAGCGCCTTGCCGAGCGCGTGGAGCAAGTGCGGGACGCGCTCGTCGATCGCCTCTTCGTCCGGCTCCTCTTGCTCATGCGTGTCCTTGCGCACGCAGATCGCGTGGCACTCGGCGACGTCAAAGCCGGCGTCCGCGAGCGCTGCTGAGTACAGCGCTTCGAGGTCGCGAATGACGCTCGACCAGTCGACGGTCTCGAGACTCGGGCGGCGAGCTAGCACTGTCGTTGACACGTAACGTGCGAGCTCCATGAGCGCATCTGGACTCCCAGGACTGATCTCTAGCGACAGAACCATCCCCCACAAGCGCAGTGTTAGTCATCCGCACTACCACAGTCGGCAAAGTAGTAGCCAGCGGTTGAGTGCGCGAGCGTACCGAGCGCTTGCTTGAACAGTGCGAGCGCCGTGTCAAAGCTGGCGCGCGTGCTGCTCGCGTCGTCTTCGATCGCACTGTGGAGCACCGCTTGCAAGAGCTTCACTTCTGCAAAGTCTTCGACCAGGACCTTGTCGTCGTCCTCATCTTCATCCTCTGCGTCACTGCCGTCACTGCTCTCATCACGCGCGCTCGGCTTGGGCTCCTCCTTCGTACTCTCATCATCATCATCGGCAGCAGCAGCCGCCTTTGCTGTCTCGTCATTGTAGATCTGCTCGAGCTTCTCGCACAGTGCGAGCGCCTGGTCCATCGCATCGTCCCACCCAAGCGACGAGAGATCAGTCCAGTCTGTGGACGGAGCGGCGTGAGGACGCTCGAGCCAGTCGAGGGACGTACGCGCTTGTAGTAGCCCACAGCACGGACGCTGGTATCAGCGCTGTCGCTACTGTCGCTTGCGTCGAGGAACTGGACGAGGTCGCCGCCTTCTTTCAGCGCTTTCGCGAACTGGAAGTGCGTCTCGAACGCCGTGCCGCCGTCCACGTCGACAGCTCGCTGCTCAGCGCATAGCCCCCCACACGAGGCGTGAGGTTGTCCGCAAACGGCGAGGTCAAGCCGATCGACAGGTCGTTGGACGTACCGCAAACTTGCTGAGTGCGTCGTCGAGGACGTCGCGCTGCCGCGTCTCCGTCGCGACAATGAGCAGCGACGACGCCCAGAGCGAGTACCCGACAGGGCCCATCGCCGAGTCGTCGCCGTTCGAGAGCGCGTGCATCTCTGCAAACTTGTCAGCAGCTGCTTCAGCGAGCGTCGGGTCTTCGTTCAACGACGCCAAGCGCGCGAGCGCTGTGCCCCAGAGGAAGAACGCGTCGATTGTCTTTTGCGTCGCCATGCTCGGGTACGTCTCCATGAGCTTCTTCAAGCGCTTACCAATCTGCCACGTCTCTATATGCACACAGGCGCATACACACTCGGCGTCAGTGCGGGGTGACAGACACACATGCGCACAATGCGAGCAGCCGCACGCTTCTGCGACGTCTCTTCGCGCTGGAGCATGTCGTTCACGCGCTTGAGCTCCGCGTCGATCGCTTTTTCGTCTGCTGCGCTCAGCGCACTGCGCGCTTTCTTGCGTGGAGCGTCCTGCTGCTCGCGCTTGCGCTTGCCGCTCGCCATGGTCGATCAATCGCGACGCAGGACGTGAGCTGCGATGACTGCCTGCTTGTGATCGACGTCGCCACCAATTGGCACCAATTGGCATAGACAGCAGTATGGATTCGACTAAGTCCGATTTGGTGGTGCGACTCTGAATGGCTTGAGTTGACTATGGGGACGACGACACATGGGAGGAACGACCAAGTCGATGACCAAGACAGCGCGGCTGCATTCTCAGAGAGAGCTTCGCGGTGGAGGGAGCGCGGCATTGCTCGCGCGCGCGCTCTCTCTCTCTCGCACTATCGTCTGGACTAAGCACGTGTGTCCTCCGTCGTCGGTGTCTCCTCTCTGTGATTCATGTCGTCAGCATCCGCAGCGGTCTAGTGGTGGCCGTGCGCTCCCTCCTTCTGCTTGTATCGCACGCCGCAGTACTTGCACGTCTGCACCGAGTTGTGCTTGACCGTGTCGAGCTGGATGTACTCGAGCGGGTGACCGAGCGCGCCGCCGCCGCCGTCGCACACGGCGACGTCACCATCGACTTCGACAACTGGGAGCTGCGCAATGCGCTGCTCCGCGTCACTGCGGTGGCGGTTGATGTCCTATAGCGCGTTCGGTCGCGAAGATAGAGAGACACATACATACAAGGAGCCAGGAGTGCATGAGTACGAGTGGGTGATAGATCGCACTGCACTAAACGACGAGCAGCACTGCCGTGTCGTCACGCACACACACGTACCTCGAACGGCGTCGGGGTCACGTCGTAGATCGTCGCAAAGCCCGCACGCTGCTGGTGGTTCTGGAGCGCCGAGGCGAGCGCGGCGGTCGCGCGGCGCTCTGGGTGCGCGCGCGCCGCGGCGGCGGCAGCACGCTGGGCAGTTCGGCGCAGCAGCATCATCCTCTTCTCCTCGTCGCTCGCGTCCTCAGTCGCTCGCAGTTTTCCTGGAGCCGCTCGTTTGGTTCGATGAGCTGCCAGAGAATCCTACAGACAACTGTGCGGTCAAGAAAATACTATGCCAGAGAACCAAATTGCACACAAATCGCAAGATAGTTGCTTGTGAGCAGACAAATGGACATTTATTTACTTTAGCAGAGTAATATGTCTACAGATTGGCACTGACACCAAAGGATCGGGCGTTTACTTCTTGCGCATCACACAACCTGCTGCAACATGCCGCTCGCATGGTGCGTCGCCGAAGCGCTCGGTGTTGCCGCGACCTCGCCAGCAGCACTCGCGTCGCCGCCAGAACCACCGTACGAAGTACGAGCGACCGACTTCGCGAGCGCAAAGGCGTTTCTGCTCTCACAGCCAACTGGCGGCGTCTACTCGTGCGCTCGCGCAAGCACCGTCCGCACCGCAGGCGAGCGCTACGAGCTCGTGCTCTGGGCATTCCACTTGGATCGCCTCGCAGTCGGCATCCGCTCGCTGCTTCAGCCCCAAGCAGTCAATGCTGCTGCAGTCGCATCTCCACTGCAAGCGAAAGGGAACGGCGACAGCAACAGCGACGCGACGATTGCAGTCGCGGTGGTCGAGCTCCAGCGCGTGACGACAGCACTCAGTGAACGCCTCCTCCGCCACTGCGAAGTACACGATAGTGCCCATGCTAGCGACCTCATGCTCACAGTGCTGTGGTGGCAGCCGCCAGACACACCGCTGTCTGCAGGCGTGAACATCAGCGTCCACGTCTGCGCCATGCCAACGGTATGGCTGGCGCATTGTACCTGGCGTGTCTCTTGCTCTGTACCGTGTGCTCTCGCTCACCCACCTGTGCGTCTACTGCCTGTAGCCTACAGCCACCGAATCGACGGTCTTGATCCACGGCAGCGCGCGCTCGAACGCACGATGCAAACACACGCAGTGGATCCACGACCGCGTCCCACTCGAAGCCGTCACTCGTCAAGTCGCAGCAGCCCATGGGACGCCGATCCACGAGACGATCCTGAGCAGTCGCGACGGCGCGGAGTCCAATGGCAGCGACCGCTTGCTGCTCGAAGGGCTCATCACCAACTTCTTTGTCGGTACGTGCGCTCGCGTGGCGCTTCGTCCTTCGCTCTCGTCCGCTGACTCCCGATGCACCGATGCGATCTGGCTCAGTGATGGATGGGGCAGTCCACACGGCTGCGAGTGATGTGCTCTGTGGCAGCACGCGCGAGCTCGTGTTCCGTGCGTGCACGGAGCTGGGCATTCCGGTCGTCCTGGCTCCACCGCGACTCTCTGAATGCGCGACGTGGGACGCAGCGTTCGTCACGAGTACGTCATGCTGGACACGTGGAGGTGCGCATATCGACGTGTGGACTGACCGACGCCTGTGGCTCTTTGTATCGCGCGCGCTCTCTCTCTCTTTGTGCGGATGCGACTGCTGCACTAGGTGCAGTGCGTCTTGCTGTGCGTGTGACGCGCGTGCTCTGGCTCCCAACTGGAGCTGGTGCTGCAGTCCACGAGCTCGCGCTCAGTGACCGCACAGACGTCGTTGCTCGGATACAGCAGCACATTCGCGCGCGCCAGTTCTTCCTCGATGCGTAGCTCGCATCCGATGCGTCCCCACGCACGAGGGCATCGCAGAGAACTCGCAGCTCCTGCGAAGGGAGCTGCTCGATGTCGAGTTTGCTGTAATTCGCAAAATGGACACATAATGAAGCCAAGTGAAACGCACTTGCAACCTTTCAGGATCGGCACCGCTTCGTCCTTGGTGCCGACAGTCGCAGAGCTGCTCGTGGACGCGTACCAGTGCGTGCGTGTCGCCTGCCTCTGTCTACCCGCACGTGTGTGTGCACAGGCGAGCACGCGCTGCAAGATGTCAACACTCAGAGACAGCGAGAGCCCTGCAGGCGACGAAATGGACGACGTTGACGACGACGAGACTGCGTCGCGCACAGACGACTCGACGCAGCAGGCAGCGGAGGCAGACTCGAACATCCGCATCTTCTTGCGCATCAAGCCGTCGAAGAAGCCGTCGGGCTTCTTCACGTGGGACGAAGAGGTCTCGGAGATGAAGTACAACATCCCAAAGGACATCGCTGCTGGGCTCATCAACAACTCGCGCACGAGCTACAAGTTCCGCTTCGACTCGGTCATTGGCATGGACGCAAAGCAGACCGAGGTCTTTGACCGCGTCGGTCGCCCGTGCATTGAGAATGCGCTCAATGGCTTCAACTCGACGGTGTTTGCGTACGGCCAAACGGGCTCGGGCAAGACGTTCACGATCACAGGCGGCGCGGAGCGGTACGACGACCGCGGACTCATCCCACGCGCGCTCTCGATGGTCTTTGACGAAGCGAAGCGCACGCCGAGCCGACAGATCCTCGTGCACGTGTCGTACCTCGAGATCTACAACAACCAGGGCTACGACCTCTTGGACCCGAACCACGAGTCGACCAAGACGATCGAAGACCTCCCAAAGGTCTCGATGCTCGAAGACGAGGACGGGAACTGCCACTTGCGCAACCTCTCGATGCACCTCGTGCACTCGGAAGAGGACGCGCTGAATCTCCTCTTCCTCGGCGACACGAACCGCGCCGTGAGCGAGACGCCGATGAACCTCGCGTCGTCGCGCTCGCACTGCATCTTCACTGTGTCGCTCGAGACGCGGCGCACGGGCAGCGAAGTCGTGCTCCGGTCGAAGCTCCACATGGTCGACCTCGCTGGCTCTGAGCGCGCGCACAAGACCGGCGCGCGCGGCCAGCTCTTGCGCGAAGCGACGTACATCAACACGAGCTTGCACTACCTCGAGATGGTCATCGTTGCGCTCCATGAGAAGAACACAAAGGGCCGCACGCACATCCCGTACCGCAACTCGATGCTCACGTCGGTCTTGCGCGACAGTCTCGGTGGGAACTGCAAGACCGTCATGGTCGCGACTGTGAGCCCTGAGAAGGAGCAGACGGATGTACGACGTCCTGCGATCGTGTCGAGTGTGTGAGAGTGTCCTAGACAGCGCTGACGTTGTCGACGCAATGCCTCCTGCTGCTACTGCTCGTGTTGGATGTAGGAGTCGGTCTCGACGTGTCGCTTTGCGCAGCGCGTCGCTCGAGTACGCAACGACGCACGTCTGAACGAAGAAGTGGATCCGGCAGTGATCATCCGACAGCTCAAAGCGCGCGTCGCGACGCTCGAAGAAGAGCTCGCTGTGCTCAAAGGCGACGTGGTGCGTACTCCGAGCAGTTTGTTGATGCTGTGCTGCGTGAGAGGCGCACCGCGAGTCGTGCGTGATGGTTACTGTTGGCGATCTCTCTTTGAGTCACGCAGAAAGAAGGCGCAGAGCTGAAGGACTACGAGATGGACAAGCTCCGGCAGCACTGTCTCGACTACGTGAACGACACGGAGCCGACGGCGCACCTCGCAATGGGCGAGTTCACGTACACGAAGATGAAGCAGTGCTTTGCGATTCTCAAGAGCATGGCGACGTCTGCTGGTGCTGCGATCGCTGCTGCAAGTGCGAGTGGCAGTGACAGTGCGACGAATGGCTCGGTGCGCAAGTCACTAGGAGCGCCGTCGTTTGGAGCGACAAGCGGCGGTAGTAGCAACAACAACCAGGAGCTCGAGAGCCGCATCTTCGAGCTCGAGCAGCTCGTGCAGCAGCGCGACAACGAGATCGCGATCATGGTCAACATGATCCGCAAAGACAGCGCTAGTGGTAGTGGCGGCAGTGCACTCCCAGCGAGTCTCCTTGCACGCCAGCCCACAAACGCACCTGACAACCAAGCTGAAGCAAGTAGCGCTAGCAACAGTGCACTTGCCAATCGCAGCAAAGCGCCGCAGCCGCCAGTCGACACGAGCTTTGCAGCGACGTTCCGCGTCGAGCCCGCTGTCCTCGACGACCCGACAAAGGCGTTTGAAGCGTTCAAGACGCACTACCCCAAGCACGACGCCATTCGCGAGAACAAGGTGCTGCTCAAGCGCAAGTACGACGCTGTAAAGGCGCTCGCGACGAGTGTGAACGACGCGCGGAACCAGATCAAGCACTTGACGCTCCAGATCGAGAAGCTCCGGAAGCAGCAGGCGATCGCAGACACTGGACTTGTCGACGACGGCGATGCGAAGGCGAGTGATGCCTCATCGTCGGCGTCGTCAACGCAGGACACTGCAGCGGCCGAGGACAAGCTCAAGGACGCGATCGAGCAGTGCAAGGCGCGGTACAAGCAGGGCTTTGTCGAGCTGAGCGAGCTCAAGAAGGAGATTCAGCACATCCAGAAGATACTCGAGATGAGCCGCATCAAGCTCCAGAAAGACTTTGATCTGTGGTACCAGCGCCAGGGCAAAGGCGCGCTCTTGACCGAGACGCTCGCGGCGCAGCCCAAGGTCCCACCAGGCAGCAGTGATGAGGTTAGTAGCAGCAACCAGCGCACACCGTCGTCGTCGATGCTAGCCAAGTCTGTTTCGCCAGCTCGACCTGAAGTCGGAGCTAAGTCACTGGCGTCGTCTGCGAGTAAGAAAGAGCTCTGGGGCACGACTGCCAAGACATCTGCACCGTCTGCAGGGCTAGCAGACGCGATCGATGCGAAGAAGACAGCGTCGAGCACGCCCCGGAGCAGCGCCGTGCGATCGAGCACAGCAAGGTATGTCATGTGTCGTTTGTCTTCTTACGTCACGCTGCTGGACGCAAGCTCACGGTGTGTGGATCGCTCTCTGTCTGGTTGTGTGCTTGCTGGCGATCAACAGCTCGGTCGACGACGACGTGTCCGGGTTCTATGAAGCGCTCGACATCCTCAAGCGCCGGAACGCTGGGAAGAAGTGACCACGCACGTCTCTCGAAGTAGTCATCTGTAGGAGCATGGTCTGTAGTACACATGTGACCCACGTCGTCCGTCCTGAATGAGGGCGAACGCTCAAGGCTCCAGCCTTGGAGCCGAAAGTTCATCATGTGGAAACTTCGAGTCTCAAGCGTCGCTTCGAGCGTCGTCACAAAGCGTCACAAGCGTCGACTCGGTCGGACCGAGAGATCTGCGTCAGCTAGCACACGCACACACACACGCTGCGACACGATGCCCACGCTCGTGCATGGCGTCGACATCTCGACGCTCGAGGGCTGGATGGTCAAGATCAACAGCAACCCGTCCATGTTTGGCAAGAGCATGGACCGCCGCTGGTTCCGCGTCGCGTTCGTCGCTGCGGGTGCGGACCAGCGACTCGTGCTCTCGTACGCCAAGACCAAGTACGCGCACTCATACGCAATTGGCTCGCGTGCTGCCTCGTACCGCGATAGTGTGCTCATGCTACTGTCCTGTGTGTGTGTGTGTGTGTGCCTCGTATGAGCAGAACGGCAAAGGAGCCGCGCGGATGGCTGTACCTCGAAGACGTCACTGGCGTCTACTGCCGTCGCGTACGTGTACTGTGCTTGGCTGTTCGCTTCGCTGCTCAAGTGAGCGCTGTTGTACCTGGACAGAGGCACTCACACATCGCTCATGTTCGGACTTGTAGGACATGATCGAAGTCGTCTCACCTGCGCGCACGCTCCGGTTCAAAGGCGAGACGAGCGCAGAGCACCGTCTGTGGTCCGACAGTCTCCACACACTGTGCAATCCGCCAAAGGCGTCGACGAAGCCGTCGGTCGAGGAAGAGAAGCAGCGCAGGCTCGAGCGCGATGTCGAAGACGCGAAGGCACTCGCGCGCCTGCGCGAGCAAGATCGCGACCGTGTTTCAGACCCAAAGCGAGCGAAGGAGCACGTCATTGATGGTACATTGCGCGAATCAGAGCGGAAGGCATCGACATCGACGGCAGCGGCAGCAGAGCGCCGTCCAGAAGCAGCAGCAGCGGAACACAAGGCAAAGCGAGAGGAGCAGCCAGAAGCAGACCACGGGCGACAGCGTCCGAAGGAGCAGATGACGCCGAGAGACAGGCGTTTAGATTCGCCTGAGCGCCACAAGAGTGCTCCACGAAGTGACTTGATGAGCCACGGTCGCTGCTCTGACAGTGACAGTGACAGTGATCGAGGTCGTCGAGGTCGCTCGCAGCATCGCAACGACGACAGCGATGCTAGCGGCTCGAGCGACGAGCACGACGACGAGCCACATGTGAGAGCTCCTCCTGCTCAAGCTGCTCGCAAGGTTGCTCGAGACGCTGAGCAGCGCGCGTCTCCACTCTCGGCGCGCAGTCGTCGGCAATCGTCAGAAGCAAGCAACGATGCCGATGCAGATGATGATCGGTACAACGAGCGCGGTCGCTCGCCACCGCAACGTGCGAGTCAGCAGCCTAGCAGTGACACTAGCGCGCGTGAGAGACGGGCGATAAGACAGTCGAGTGACAGCAAGCACAGCGACTGCAATGCCAGCGACAGCGACGATGGAGCCGACGATGCAGTTCGACAGCGACAGACGCCTCGCACAGTCGGTGCAGAGCCCCGCTCGACTCTGCTAGTGTCACAGATCAAGGCGACATCGCCAGTGATCGCGGATCCAAACACAGCGCAGCCACAGCAACAGCGTGGAGTGTCTTCTGTCCCACCAGTTTCGGTGGCATCGGCGCCGTCTTCGTCCGGACGTGCTGGTCGCGCTGCTGCAGACCGTGATGACAGTTCCGATGGCGACGATGAGGACGAAGACGACGATCCAGAAGAAGAGAGTCCGCGCGAGTCGACATCGCGCGCTGCTGCTACCGCACTGGCACCTACATCTCAGCAACGACATGAGCGCGTCGACAGTGACGAGGAGAGCAAAATCGAGGCGAGTGAGCACCAAGCAAGGTCAACACCATCGCCTCCTCGCCCAGTGATTGCTACTGCAGCTACTGCGAGTGCCGCAAAGCCAAAGAAGCATACTGAGTACTTTGACGACGACGACGAAGAAGAAGACGAGGATGAAACTCCAGCGCCAAGTCAAGGCAAGAGTGCACCGAGTGCTGCGCGAGGCACTGACAACCAAGTGGCGCGATCCACACACGAGCCACGGCATGACGAGCTCGTCAAGAGTGGCGGCAGTGGCGCGATTGCACGTGACAACAACTTTGTCGAAGACGATTGGGACGCTGAAGACGATGCACCATCAGCGAGTCAGGTCGCACACAGTCCTGTGAAGAAGGTGAGGGGGTGCTCTCTGCTGGATCGGCTGCGTGTGCATGCCGATGAGACGAGCAGCACAGTCTGTGTGCGACTGACTGACTGATGGATGCATCGGTTGGCTTGCTAGAGCCAGCCAGGTGTCGGCTTTGGAGGCGTTGCAGCAGATGCGAACTTTGCATCCGAGGACTGGGACGACTGACAGGCTGACGAACCGACATGCCCACGACGGCGCGCGCGGATGCCACCGTGCTTCCCAACGAGCGCCGATCGCAAGAGCAATGTGCTCCGCCATCGACATAGGACGAAGCACGCAAGTCATTGAATAGCATCATAACGATCTTGTTCGCTTGCACAACGTCACGGCTACGCGGCACGTGTGAATCCAGCTCTTTCATTGTTCTCACTCGTATGCCCAGCCTCGACCTCTTCGTCGCCACTGTCGCACCTCCATCCTTCCAGCACAGCAGTACACAGCGACGAGACCGGCAAGATTGACTGATCGACACTCCAGTTACGCGCGTCTTGGCAGTCGAGTGGCCGCGTTTTGGCACGCCGATCGCTGCGATCGTGTTCCAGACGCTCACGACTGCGCTGCTCATGAGCTTCTCGTTCGAGTTCCTCGTTGTGCTCGACACGTTCTTCAACAAGTACGTCC
>JAASFT010000565.1:0-16868 GCA_023333885.1 Globisporangium parvum
ACGACAAGCGCGACGGCAAGCACCGCCAGCACCAGCACCAGCAATGGCCAGCGCAGCGATGCGCATGGTGTACCGACAGTAGAAACGACATCAGCGTCGACGTCCTTAGCAGCAACAGCAACAGCAGCAGCGACGACAGCAAGAGGCGTCATTGTTGATGTGTTGCTAGTTGCTTCCAGTTCGCAGACTGTTTCGCCGACGCTGCTGCTGAGATGCCGAGTCAAAGTCGTCACCGAACTGCGGCTCTTTGAGCTTGAGCTCCACGCGCATCATGGCTTGGCTGGAGTGTACTGGTGGTGCTGCTGCCTGTTGCTGCCAGTGGAGCGACGGACGGCGCTGTGTCGGTGGTGCAGCTGAGATACTCGGTCGCAGCGGTGGTAGCTTCGTCGCCTGGACGTCTGCATTCGCTTTCACTGCTGCTGCGACTGGCGATGGTGCCGACAGCATCGCGAGCATCGCGTGCAAGCCGTCGTGTGTCGATGCTGCCGTGTCGTCACTATCGCCGTCGCTCGTCGTGCTCACTGGACGCGAGAGCCGCACACCGAGCGGCGGGAGCTTGTCCAGCTCGTCGTCACCGTTGTCTAGCTCCTCCTCGCCAGTGCTGTCCTCGTCGTCAAGCAACCGTGCCGCCGCACTGATGCTGCTACTAGGCGCCCGTGCCTCACGCATGGTCGCATCGAGCTCACCAAAGAGACTCGCGCGCGAGGTGTAGCCGCGGTAGATCGACTGGATGCGCACGGCGGAGCGGTTCACGCGCTCGAGGTCCTGACGGAAGCGCAGACGGCGCGCGTCCTGGCGCTTGAGGAAGCGCCGGACTTGGGACTGGAGCGTCATGATGCAGACTGCAGTCACGTGCGACCTGTGCTCTTTGCGCAAGTGCGCGAGTTCGCACTTGGCCAAGTGGCCGCGCACGAACGCCTGGAGCTTCACGGCCGCAGCGGTGCGGCGCTGCTCAAGCGCGAGCTGCTCGACGCGGCGGCGCTGAAGAAGTACGACACGCTGGCGCCGGCGCTCTTCACCGACGCGGCGGTACCGGTCGACTGCGTCAGCGCCATCGCCGTCGCTGCCCTCGTCGTCCTGGAGCTTCTGGTACTGGATGCTAAAGAGTTGCGCCTGCGCAATGGACTCGACAGTCATCGACCGGCGATGCCGCAGCCGCCGCTTGTACCGCCGGTACGCATGGAGGATCAACCGACCGGCGTCCAGACGTCGCCGCGCGGCGTCGCGAACTGAGCGTGCGATGTGCGCCTGCCGCTTGGCGCAGTAGCCGCGGAACACGCGCTGGATCGTCACTGCGCTCGTGCACGTCGTCTTGACAAAGCGCGTGAGCCCTAGGAGCAGACTGCAGCGCAAGCGGTGCGTCCGGAACTGGCGCTGGATCGTCCATGCGAGCGCGTGCTGCTGGCGCCGCAGCGTGAGCTTGCGCACCACAAGCTGGCCGCGCAGCTTGTTGCGCGTCGCGCCGTACGTTGGAACGCTCTGCACTTCGCAGTCAGCGGCAGCGCTCGCCTGCTCCTTGCGCTGCTCCAGCATTCGAAGCAGTCGCCGAGAGTTCACGCGCAGACGAGCACTCGGTTCGCGAGGCAGTGGCGGCGCCGCGCTGGAGACTTCAGGACTCGACGCCTCCGTCGCGCGCGTTGTGTCTTGCTGCCGATGGCGCAGCTGCTGTGCGAGCGCTGCCATGTGCGGCGACTGCGCTGCGACGACCTGCGCGAGCGCTTGCTCAACGCCACCGACGTCTTTGATCGCACTGAACGGGTTGTACGCCTCTGCGACGCGCTGCTGCTCGCTCGCCGCGCTCATTGCTTCAGCGTGTTCGAGTACTTGCTCGTGCTGGAGCGTCTCGAGGCAGCGCCGCGCGCGCTCGAGGTCGATCTCGACTGGTGGGACTGCCGCTCCAGTCGCATCGGCGTTCATCGCAGCGAGTAGCGCTTCATAGTGCCGCGTCCGAGTCGCCACAGTCGTGCCAGTGGACGAGGAGCTGCTGCTAGCCTCACTGCTGCCGTCGCTGCGGCGCTCGGTCAGGAACGTCGTCGAGACAAAGCTGCTACTGCTGTCAGCGAACCCAACATCGTCGAGCACGTCTAGCAGCAGCAAGAGCGGACTGAAGACGCCTCCATCACATCGAGCAGACGACGCTTTCGGGTCGAGGACAGCGCGCAAAGCCGCAGCCTCGTACAGGAACTGCACGTCGCTGTCCATGTGCGCGAGGTAGTTGAGCACGCGGCGCTTGCGCCATGGGAAGCGGAAGAGCGGTCGGAAGTTCGTGATGCGGCAGCGCTGGTCGCGCAGATGGCGCCACTCGACGATCGCGTCGTCTGCGTTCATTGTCGCGTCGCGCAGCGCGTGGAGCAGTGTCGCGAACTGCTGGAGACGGCGCCGCGCAGTCGCAGCGAGCTCAGTGAACTCCTGCGTGAGCTGCTTCACGTCGCGCTCGACGACCGCGACAGCGGCGTGGCCGGACTCGGGACGCCGCGTCGCGAGCGGCGCGACTGTGAGCGACGTAGATCCGCGCTTCTCGCGCACAGGCGACGTTGCTGCTGCACTAAGACGCGCTGTCGCAAGCGATCGCTTCTGCACGAGGTCGCTCAGTTGTTCGCCAAGCGTGTGGAGCACAGGCACGAGAGCGTGAAGCTGCTGCAGTGTCTGCTCGCGCACGACGATCTCTTTCGTTGCGCGCAGCTCGCACAGCACTTGCACGGACGACTTGTCCAGCGATGAGCCTCGCACTGCAGGCGACCTAGGCAGTGGAGCAGCGGACTCTGCTCTCTTGCTTAGACTCGCGAGGCGCGCGAGGTCCATTGCGTTCGGCGACGTCGCCAGCGCAGCAAACCGCGCGAGGTCTTCTTCGGTCGGAGACTGGAGTGCGTCGTCACCGTCGCGAGTGCGGCCGTAGACCTCGTCGTCTTCGCTCTGGTTGTCCTGGAGGTCCGTGCGTACTCGTAGTCGCGTGGCTCTTGATGCGACTGGGACTGGACCAACGACAGTTGGCGACTGCTTGACGCCTTTGCGCGCTGGAGAGTCATCTGGTGCTCCACCATACGCATCGCCTCTGTCAGCCTCTCGACGTCTGTTGTACGCTTCGAGGATCGCAAGCTGCTTGGCTTGCCGCGAGATCCGCGTCTTGAGCGCTTCAGCGCGTCCGCGCTGGTCGTCATATCGGCGCGCTAGACCTCGAGCGAGGGCGTTTCGGTTGCTGCTGCTGGTGCGGACGCCTCGTCGATCCGCGAGCGCGCTTGCACTCTCGCTGTCGTGCTCGAGAGGCGACGCAAGACTGCTGCTCGAGACCGCGAGCGCAAGTGGCTGGGCGTCCATCGCACGTACGCACGCGTTGTCGAGATGCGCTGCTCGCGCCGAGAGCTTCTCGGGACTTGAAGCGAGCGCGAGACCTCCGAGTGAGCGCCTGGAACTTGAAATAGTTGCTAAGACGCCGCACGACCTCGGCTTCGCCAACGCGCCGCGGCTCGGCATGAACGCGGACGGAGAGATCACGGGGTTGTCGACGTGGACACTCGAAGAGCACCCTGCACTTCCTTGACGCGATAGCGAGACGCCAGGACTACTACGACTTCGTGCTACGAATGTCCTAGACCGAGTTCAAGCATGCATGAGCTGTTCTATTGACTGTCGCCCCAAGAGCGAAGCAGCAGCAGCGAGGCGTCCTCGCTCAGCGCTACTCTGCTTGCCACTCCACGCTCGCCACGAACACAACAACGGAATCACGTCGCTGGCGCTGTTGTCCACGCGAGGTCGCACGCGAGCGAGATGTGGTCCGATGGAAACGTCGACGACGGCAGCGCCACTTCGGCGCTCACGTCTGCGATGCTGAAGAGCGGGAAGACCCGCGCGACACGAAGGCTCGCGCGACTCGCAAGCACGTAGTCGAGCGTCCCGACAAACGATCCGGCAAAGTTCGTGAACTCGGGCGTCCCACAGGCGCTCATGAGTGCCAGGTCGTGCGCAAAGCGTCCTGGCGCCACGCTACTGCGCTTACGTCCACTGAGTTGGAGTCTCGTGGCGCTTGGATCCACACTCTCGTCGCCGTTGGTCTTGCGGACCCATCGGAACTGCGGCACGTCCTGCCAGTGGCGATGGCTCGAGTCGACGTGGCCACGAAGTAAGAACTGCACTGCCGCCGAGTCTGGGAACGCGTTCAGGTCGCCGCAGAGCACGACGCCGGCACGAGAACCGCCTGCGTCGTGCTGCATCTGCTGCACGGCATGGACGACTGCGAGCACCTGCAGCAGTCGGATCACGTGTGCATCTTCACGGTAGAACAGGTGGGTGTTTGCGACCACGAGGCGCCGCGTTGGGTCTCGTACGGAGCGCAGCAGCACCACCTGTGCGACCGAAGGGATCTTGTCAAAGCCGCGAGCGAGATCTGGGTACGCGTGCAGCAGCGCACGCACTGTCGGGTCGAGCGAGTGCTTGACTGCCATCGCCAGGTCCACGACACTGTCGCGCTCGACCTCGAACGCGTCGGTCCGTACAAACACCGCGCAGCCTTCGTGCGTGCTGCCGGTCTTGCCGGCGTAGAACCCGCGAAAGCCGAGTGGCTGGAGCACGGGCACGAAGAACGAGCGGCACGCTGCTTCGCCCATCTCTTGGAGACACACGATGTCGGCGTTCGACTCCTCGATCTCCTGGAACACGAGCTGCATGCGGTACATCTCACGGAGCGCCTCTGTCTGCACGTACGGGAACAGCGACTGCTGCGCGCGGTCTGTCGTCGTGTAGCCGTCGTAGAGGACGTTGTAGCTCATGACGCGGAACGCTGTCGAGCCGTAGCTGTCGCAGGCGCGCGAGCGTCCAAGACACCGCCGCGCTGCAAACACGTCGCGACTCGGCCCCTTGACGACTGGAGCAGTCGTCACCTCGGCTTTGCTGTCGTCCACAGCGCACGCTTCGTGCCGCGCTGGTGCGTGGCACTCGATGCGGAAGCGGCAGTCAATGTCGGTGCTCGACGGCGTGTAGCGGCGCGCAGTGCTACATGGCGTCTCGTTACCAGCTGTGTCGACGCGGATCCACTGCCAAACGCACTCGTCCGGGTCGCAGAACTCGGTCTCGGGGAACGGCACGACTGGGATGCCGGCGAGCACAGGCTCGAGCACGCTCAGCTTGGTCACGAGCGGCTGGTTGAGCAGCACGGTGTAGTTCACGCGGCCGATCTCGATCTGCGCGCTCTGCGTGAGGACGTCGCCGATCGTGAGGCTCTTGGACTGGAACTCGCGTCCAGCGGCGTCGAAGAAGCGCACGCTCACTTTCGCTGGCATTGTGAGCCTATGTTGCTGCTGTTGCGACGACGCTGGTGTCAGTGCGAGCTGCTGAAGCGAGTCGGCTGTCGTGTCCGTCGAACTCGAACCGCCAGACGCCTTCTTCTTGCTCTTGCCTCGCGCCTTTTTGCTCTTCATGTGCCCTAGTGCGTTCGTACTCGGTGCACTAGCGCTACCGCCTGCAGCAGTAGCTGCGAGGAGCTGCAGACGATGGCGTAGCTTGCTCCAGTTCTCACTCACGGGTCGAAAGAACGTCTTGCGGTCGCTGTGGATGCGCAGTTGCAAGCGCAAGTGGTCGTCGCCGTCGATGTAGCGCACGTGTGCGACGTGGTACTGGTCGAGCACGTCCATCACTGCGTGCTCCTCTTGCTCTCGGTGCGCGTGGCTCTCACAGAGCTCGTGGAACGTCGCAACACGAGCATGGTCGTCTACCTCCATTGATGCCATTGTGCACCACCGCACGTTTGTGATGAGCTGATATCGCGTCCGTTTACCCTCGAATCGAATGGTACACAGCAGTTGTATGCACAGAATCCAATTCGCTTGATTTTATCACTATCGAAATGTCAAAACCAACAAGCAAAGATATTTGTGTGACAGCGTTTCGAGCACCTCGATGAGGACGATGGCTACGCCTGGCATCGCTCCGAGCAAGCAGCTCCTCACGTTCGCTGCGATCGTACGTGCTCCCACTGCTTGATGCACGATGTTGAGCCACGCGTGCTCACGAGCCTACAATTGTGCGACGCGCACACACGCAGACAGATGCAACAGGCGAGAGCGAGCACGAGCAGCTCCACGAGATCGAGTTGATCTTCGGTGCATTCGACGAGATCGAGCCGCTCGCACTGCGCCAGTGCTGGAACCTCGAGCGCCTCACGTGTGCGTATGACCGGCCGCACAGATGATAGGTAGCTACGGTCTTGCACGCGGCGTGACGCTGTGCGTCGTGTGGATGTAGTGGTCAACTGCAGTCTGAGGCGGATCTCTGGGCTCGAATGCGTCGGCCCTACGCTGCTGCACTTGAGTCTGAGCGACCAGCAGCTCACGCGCGTCGAAGGACTCGGAGCGCTCGTGAACCTCCGCAGTCTGTGTCTCCAGCAGAACCAGATCGCGCGCATCGAAGGCTTGGACCAGTACGCTGGCTCGGGCATCGTCCCTCACTCACTTCATTCTGTCCAAAGTGGCGGCACTCACTCACTCACTCTGCTCGCACTGCTGCGACGCTGCAGCTGCCGCAAGCTCCAGAGGCTCTGGCTCTACGGCAATCGCATCGAGAGCATCGAGAACCTCGCTACGTGCTCGGATCTGCGCGAGCTCTGGCTCCAGGTGCGGTCTCCTCAGGACCACCACTGCTCCTGTCTGTCTCCTGACTGACGCACTGACGCAAAGGGTGCGACTAGGACAACGCCATTCAGACACTCGATAGCGACGGCAGCGGCGTCTCGACGCTCGTGAACCTCACGTCGCTGCACGTGGCGAAGAACCGACTCCGCAGCATCGACGAGCTCCAGGTACGTCGGCCAGCGCCGCGTCGTCGCCGCTTCTGCCAGTGCCATGAGCTGACAAGGACGCGACTCGGTAGCACCTGCGCAAGCTCATCTGTCTGCGCGAGCTGGCGTTCGCAGACGAGCACTTTGGCTCGAACCCGATCGTCTCGCAGCCCGACTACCGCACAGTGGCACTCACGACACTCCCGCACGTACGTACCTTCACTCACTGTCCAAGGCACTTGCGTCACTGGAGTCAATGGACTGACAACCCCTCGCGCGCGATGTGCAGCTGAGTCGCCTCGACGGTGCTGCGATCGCTCCGGACGAGCGCACGGACGCTGCCGACCAGTTCTTCGCCCAGGTGGGTGCGGCTCTCACTCTGTCCTGCTCGCTACACTGGCGCGTCTTCCAGCGGCTCACTCTCAGTCTGGGACGCCGTGCTAGGCACTCGCGTTCAACGACACGCTCGCCGACCTCACGCTCGCGTACGAGACTGAAGTGCGAAGCCTCACGGCGCGGCGCGAGCGTGGCGTCTCGAACGCCCAGATGCTCCAGCGCGAGCTCCTCGAAGCGCTCAACGAGCTCGAGCGCTGCGTCGTGGACGGTCAAGCGCAGGTCGAGACCGAGCAGCAGCGCCAGCGCCACGTGCGCGACTCCAACACGCAGGCGCTCGAAACCGCTGTTGCGGGGCTCAAGCAGCGCTACGAGGCCGTCGCGGCGCGCCAGCTCGCACGCGAGACCCAGGCGCTCGAGCGCGAAGAGCGCGAGCTCGAAGCCCTCGAGCAAGAGGCTGTGGCCGAGCACCGCCTCGCACAGGTCACCGCGACGCTCCAGTGCGCTGCGCCGGAGATGATCGCGTTCCAGCTCGTGCCGGAGCCCGCAGTCGACTATCGGTTCATCACAGCGCCGTTCCAGGCCTCTGGCGCCACGTCGGTGCGCGTGCTCCAGGTCTATCGGTGCTTCCAGCGCGACTTGGCCACACGCTTTGCCGACGCAGTCGCAGCAGCAGACGCCAGTGCAACTGGCAGCAGCGCCGAGCTGTACTTGTACGCTGTTGCAAGCGAGCACGAGCTGCCGCAGTGGCTGGCGAACGGACTCGAGCCGTCCGTCATTGGGGACCGCGACGATGCCGCCGAGCGCCTCGCCAGTTGGCTCTTCCTCTTCTCGGATCCGCTCGAGGCGCTGACGTTCTACACCGGAGCGCCAGGCACGTCGCTGCTTCCAGGCGAGCGCAGCGACGCGACGGAACCGCGCATTGAGACGTTCCAGCTCGTGCTCTGCCGCGTGCGCATGACGCAGACGGTCGAGCTGTTTGGCCCCGAGACGCGCGACTTGAGAACGCTCGAGGCGCTGCAGGCAGTCGCGACGCCGAAAGGCTCCGTGCTCCAGCCACCACCGAGCGCGTTCTTGCAGATCGAGCTCGGGCGAGCAGCCCAAGCACGCGGTGAGTGCACCATTGGCAAGGACAGTGGTAATGTTCGAGCTCAGGAGCGAGGGCACATGTACGTGGCTCGAATGGCGCAGGTTGCAGCGTTTGTGCTGCCTCAGTTCCTCGTTCTGTGCGCCAAGCAGCTGACGACAGAGGCGTCCACCGCCACTGGCGCCAGTTCAAGCAGCGCATACGATACGGACGCGAGTGAAGCAAGCGCATCGGACGTCCTCGGTGCGTTCCAGCGCGAGTTCGCGGCCGAAGTCGCCGCGTTCCACGCGCGTTTGCACGCCGAGATCGATCCAAAGCACGCACGGTCGCGAATGCAACAGCTCGAGCAGACGCAGCAGCTCGACGAGCGTCTCGCGCACCAGCGCGTGCAGATCGAGCGCGAGAAGAAGACGCAGGAGCAGCTCATACGAGCGATGCGCATGGAGCCGTCGATGCGGCGGCGTTGATGCATTCCCTCGCTTTTATCACTATTGCAATATCTTTTCACACTCAACGGTGCAAACACAACACACGACTGATCGATCACTTGCAAGCGCTGCGTCTCGACATGATGGCGCGCGAGCAGCTCAATGGACGCGACCCGGCGCGCCAGAGCGCGACCGAGAGCCACGGCAGCTTCGTGAGCGAGCGCTCGCCGCTGCTGCGCGCGCTGCGCGAGGGCTCGTCGTCGTTCGAAGGCACGTACATGTCCATGCCGCCGCCGTCGAGCATGGAGAGCCGGCTGTCTGAAGCCGGGCAGTTCCAGCCGATCGTGTACGCTGAGAAAGCGCTCGCCGCGTTGCTCACTGGCGTGCTGCTCTACGCGATCTGCTGCATCCTCGGCCTCATGCTCGTGTCGCTGAACGCCGAAGGCATCCTCGGCGCGCGCGTGAACTGGTGGCTCATCTTCGCGCCGTTCTGGGTCGCGAACGCCTGCATGCTCGTGGCGCATGTCCAGTCGATCCGCCACGCCAAGAAGCTGCGGCAGTGGGCCGAAGTCGACTCGATGTCGAACGAGCCGCTGCTGCCGCTGCTGCGCCGCATCGTGCTGCTGTACGCGATCAGCATTCCGCTGAGCGTGCTGCTGCTCTGGAGCGAGCTCGCGTTCTGCGCGCGGCTCGAGAACACGGGCACGAGTCTCTACATCTGCTACGCGCCGATCATGGTCATCCAAGTGGCGTTCGTCGTGCGCTACTTGCTCTGCCGCTCGGACAGCACACTGCCGGTACGATGCATCATGCCTGCCTGTGCCGTTGGACAAGAGCCCCTCGTTTGAGTGACAGGCATTGTGATAGAGTGACCTGACGACCTGCGTGTTCTCTGTGCCGCTAGGGTGTGTGCTGGATCCTCAGCTTCGTCTTCACGCTCCTGCTCGCGTACCAGACCGACACGCAGCGCAAGTTCCACTCGCCCGTCGTCACGTACCCGCTCTCGTGGTGGACTGTGCTCGCGCCGCTGTTTGTCTTTGAAGCACTCATGGCCGCGAGCCTCGTGCTCGTGCTCTACAACGAGTTCGCTGGCATCTACCGCCTCACGCGCTGGCAGCTCGCAGCGAGCGTGCTCTACTCGCTCGCGCTCGTCACGGCTGTGACTGGCGAGCTCATGCTGCTGCAGCACATCGACTACCACTGGGGCACGTTCACGTTCCCGTCTGGGCTCCTGTTCTTCGGCCTCGTGTGCGCGAGCGTCGGGATGTACATCGTCGGGCGCCACCACGTCGACGAACTCATGGCCACGCGCGGCGGCGCAGTGCCCGTGCCGCTCACACGCACGACCGACGGCTGGATCACGAGCCACGCCGTCGTGGAGCAGTGGGTGCTCTTTGGCGACGTCTACCTCACGCCAGAAGGGCTCAGTGCCCGGAACGAAAAGACGATCACTGGTCGCCGCAACAGCGCTGTCGAGTCGACTGAGACTGCTGGGACACGGCTCATGCGGCGGCTCAAGCAGCTCATGGGCCGCGCGCCGCCGCGCGAAGTGCTCTCTGAGAACGACCCGGAGCGCCGCATCCAGAACATCCTTCGACGAACTACGTCTGGAAGCTACAGCGACATCGCCGTCGAAGTCATCCACACGCCCAAGCAGAACTAGCAGACGTAGGCGCGTGCGAGTGGTGGCGTGGACGTGATCAATGAATGTAGCCATTGCATCAAACTCACACAGATTGGCGAAGTTAGCACCGATTGTTTCAGATCTGACATTTTTCGATCTCAATAGAATCACTACATACAAATATTAAGGCAACTCTGTGCAGGCTAAAAATACTCGGACTTCTAAAATTCTAAACTCCGTTGACACTCGACCATCCTTGCCAGCACTCGACACTGTCACGACACCAAACAACTGGTACAAGAACTACAGTGCGCGGCAGGTGAACCTCGAGACCGGCCTCCAGGTCGACGTCTTTGCGGATCCTATACTCGTGCGATCGTTCAATAGCGTCGAGACGTCAGTGAGAGACCTTGGAGCGTCAGGCTTGCACGCAAGCGAGTTGAGTCGATGGCTACCATCCAAACACACCGAGCCAATAAAATGTTCTATCCAATTGTTGGTGTCTGCTCGACTCCGCCAGTCGACGATCGCCATGCTCACTGTGCGCGACGTGTGCGTCGCCGCTGGCGCAGCGCTCGCGCTCCTCGCGTACCAGCACAGCGCGTCACAGTTTGCGCGGTGGAAAGGACGTCGCGCTCGTGCACTGCACCCGCTCATTCCAGCGCAGATCCCAGACGACGATGACAACAACAGCGCCAGCGGACAGATGGACACGTGCGGCGACGGCATTCCACGCCGCATCCGCAAAGCCGAGACGGGTGCGCAGACGCAGCAGTGTCATCTGCATGCGCGTATGCCTCTGTCTTGCTAGAGCCTCACTGCCTCATTGTCTTCGTACTTGTGTGTGTGTGCAGTGCTGAGCCGCCGCACGTCGCGCGTTGTGCTCGTGCTCGAGGCGAGCTGCGATATGTTCAACCAGCAAGCAGTGCTGCGAACCGGTGCGGCTGCGTATGAGCAACACGAGCAGCAGTTGGGGCCTCCTATGCGTGCGCTGACGTCTTGCCGCCGATGCACCTTGCGATAGCCGAGTGCATGGGCATCCAGCACGTGTGGATCGTCGAGCCTGCGATGTACAAACAGCACAAGACGGAGCGCCACATCGCTCGCGTACGCTCACTGCTTCCGCTGACGGGTACCTGTCTGATCTCTCGAGGCCTCACACTCGTCTCTGCGTGGCAACGGACTGTAGGAAGCAGTCGACTGGCTGTCGATCCGGCGATTCAAGACCACGCAGGCGTGCATTGACGCACTCGTGAGCGACGGCTACGAGGTGCGACGCCATCTCTCACAGTCCTCGCTGCTTGCCACTGGCCCTGACACTCATCGTCGTCGCCGCCGTCATACACCACGTTAGATCTGGGCGACGGACTTGAGTCAAGACGCCGTGTCGCTCGAGACGCCAGGACTCGCAGTCCCCGACCGCGTGGCGATCGTCATGGGCCGCGAAGCCGACGGCGTGAGCAAGACGATGCTCGCAGCTGCTGACCGGCGCGTCTACCTCCCGATCCACGGCTTTGCCGACTCGCTCAACCTGAACGTCGCCACGGGAATGGTACTGCTCCAGCTCTTCACCCTGTGTCCAGAAGCGCGCGGCGCAATGCGAGCGACTGAGCGCGAGGCGCTTCGCGACGTCTGGTACCGCCGCATGGTCAAAGGCAGCGAAGACGCCGACGCGTTCCTCGCTGCGCCGCCTGCGCCGTACTGCGACTTGCGTCGCCCGGACGACCACCGCGGCGCGTGGATGGCCGGGAAGGTCAAGCGAAAGATCGTGACGAAAGAGCGCGCGATCCTCGCTGAGCAGACTGCGGCATTGACGGCAGCTACGATCCCTGATGAGGCGAGCTAGACGGTCTACATGCATCCAAGCCGAACCATCCGATCGAGAGAGAGAGCGCACGCATGAGGGCAAGAGGGCATCGCTTGTGAGTAGATGGAGAGAGAGAGAGAGAGAGAGAGAGGTTCATAGTAAGGTAGATAGGCAGTTGTGCCGGTGCCAAGGCGGCTATGGCTAGCGAGATCGCATCAGCTGAGCCTGGGACGGGCCGTCGCTCTCTAGCTCGCCTTGAGTTTGGTGTTGGTTGTCACACTCGAGGCGTCGCTGTCGTAGAGCCCGCCGCAGACGCGACGGACGTCCTGGACCACGCCGTGCACCGTGTAGACGAAGAACGGCGCGGCGAAGACGTCGATCGTGTAGTGCGTCTTCTGGACCACGACCATCGCGCCGGTGGCGAGTGCGACCGCGAAGAACAGCGCCTTCCAGCGCCAGTGCGCGCGGCGGCAGACGAGGAACACGAGGTACGTCGTCGCAGTGTGGCCGCTGAAGAACAGGTCGCGCACAAAGACTGTGCCGTCGGCGTGGGCGATCGGGTCGACGAGCGGGATCGTGCCCTGCGGCGCCTCAAGCGGCGTCAAGTACAGCGCGATCTGGACACGGGAAGCGAGCCAAGTGTGAGCGTTCCGGAGGCCAGACCTCGTGCTGGCGAGAGACCTCCCGCTCTCGAGAGGACGTACCATGCGCACCCACATCACGAGCGTGTTCGTCTGTGAGAACTCGATGAACAAGTCCGGCTTGTCCGAGCTGTAGACACAGCCGGCGACGAGCGCGCCGTAGACGAGCACAAAGAGCGGCGCTGAGAGGTCGTACGCGTGGACGAGCGGCAGCAACGGGTCCGAGAGCGCTGCGAAGCGCTCAATGTCGCGCCGGTCTTCGTGCCAGCGCAGGAACGCGCCGTAGGACTGAACCGTCAGGCTGCATGGGCGAGAGAGAGAGAGAGAGATAGTCGTGGTAGGCAGTAGGCGTGAGCGACAGACTGACTGACAGACTGATAGGTCCGAGAGGCACGAGCAACTAGCAAGCGCTTCGGACGCACAGGAGCACGGCGACCGAGAGCACAAAGTCGAGCGAGCCGGACGACCGTGCGAGCAGCTTGTCATACCAGACATGATGCCACTCGCTGCTGCACGCGTGCGTCGTCGCGGCGACGTGCTGCACGGCGCCATCAAGCGTCTCCGAGATCGACCGCCGGCGCGTTCCAGCGGCACGTGGCGAGTACGCAGCAGCAGCAGCAGCTTTCGGCGAGTGGACAGTCCGCACGACGTCGAGCGCTTTGACGTCGCCGGCGATGACGAGACTCGGACGGAGCTGCGCGAGCTTGCGCGCGGGCGACGCGTCGTCGTCCGTCACGGCGCGCGGCTGCGCGTAGCTCTCGATGAACGACACTTGCGCGCCGTCGTGCGCCGTCATGCTCGCAAAGGACGAAGCGACGACGTGCGCAGTGCGCTAGAGAATCGGATCTGCGCCGTCCTTGGGAGCCGTCGCGAGCGAGCGAGCGCACGCCCAGGACGCTCTCGTCCTGTGTCCTTATCGGCGCGTCTTAGGACTCGAAACTGCTCAACTACTCTGGTCATACCACGGCGTCTGATGATGACGAGCGCTGGGACACCCATCCACTCACATGCACGTATAGGAGACAGAGAGCTGGAGGAATCGGCTCAAGTGTAGGAGAAGCATTGCGACGAGAGGCGCACAGATGCGACCTCTCGAGTCGCTCTCGAGAGAAGCTGTCGTCACGTTCCTCCACTCTCGCTTCGCAACCTCTTCTCGCTCGCTTGCTGCGTGCGCTACGACTACCCGTGCAGTGTGGACATGTGCATCTGTCCTTGCGTATGTGAGTGAGTGAGTGCGCGTGTGTGTGCTCATGCGACTCTGGGCTTCCAGACGCACTGCTGGTCTTCCCGTCCTCTCCGCACGTCCATGCGCGAGAGGGGGAGGCGAGCGCTCGGATGTGATTGAGATACCTTCTTCAATTCGGTGTCGGCATCGGAGCGTCCAGCGGACTCGACCGGCCATGTGCACACGAGTGCGCGCAGGTGCGGGAGTCGATCGTCTACGACGCGACGCGTGGCGTCCTAAAAGCGGCCTTATCTCCTTCGTCATGGCGACCAGCAGTGCGGGAGCGCACAGAGGAGACACACACACACATATGCACATGCACACACATATGCACACACACGCGCGAGATACACAGACACACGAGCAGGCTCACATGCACATGCACACAACACACACCTACGCGTGGCTGCAACCGCGCAATGCGATGCCCCATTACTCGACAATGTACCTCTCGTGTGGTTGCATCGTCACACAGGAGACGGCGAGCGACCCCGTCGGATATGGCTAAACGAGTGTCACAATGGGAGCGCAGGTGCGCGGCGCGTGCACGAGCAGCGGAGCATGGCAGTCGTTGCATGCACACACACAGGCTTGAGAGCGCAAGAAGGCGAGGAAGCGAGAGTGAGGGCGAATGGAGTGGTCGCCAAATGTCTTGGTTTCACTATGTTCATTGAGTGACGTGGTGCACTTCAAAGTACTTTCAAACAGCATGGTGTGACCTAGAATAGCACATTTCGCACTTAAGTGCGAGCCATACATTTTCCAGCACACTCTGCAATCAGTTGACACTTGCCCATTTCTGTGTCGACGCTTCTCGATCGATTGATCTGCACGTTGCGAGTGCATCGACCTGCTTGCGCACATGACGGCTGCTCTCGTGTGTACGGCGAGCCTGTGCGTATATAGGTGTGTGTGTGTTGCTCATGCACGACGGCGCTGCTGTTGTGTTGGACTCGCGCTTGAGCGAGCGAGCGATCAAGTGAGGACGTTTACAGTACTACTCAGCTGCTCGGGAAACACCCTCGAGTTAGTGCGGATCTCCACTTTGTCAACTGCAGCAAGTCGAGCCTCATCATACAACATCCAAGCAAGGGTAGAGGAGCGCATAGCCACGTGACCCTCGGAATACGGACGCGGGAGTCAGTGCGATTGCGATTTCAAGGCGTCGGCGCAGCCAGTCTCGCCCACATCGCCTCACACTCCCATTTCACACGCCGAGAGCGAAGCGCGAAGAGCTCCAGCGAGACGACGACGACGACGACGGTGAAGCGCCTGTGAAAGACGACAATGGCACCACTCAAGCCCAAAGCCAAGTCCACGGCGATCACGACTGCGACTGCAGCCGGCACTGCCGGCACCGCGAGCAAGCGCCGGCCGAAGCTCAAGTGGCGCACGCGCGACTCGCAGAACTCGCAGCTCTACAACCTCCAGCTCGATATCAACGACCTGCAGCAGGAGATCCAGCAGCTGCAGCAGACCAAGTCGATCTTGCTCTTGCAGACGCGCCTCAACCGCATGGACGACCGCGACGGGTCGTACGTCAAAGTCGTGGGCGAGTACCACCGCGTGTTCCAGCACGGCTTCCGCCCCGTCGTGACGCTCGCAGCCACGAGCCACAGCGACGGCCCGCGCACGGTCGACACGATGGAGTTCCTCTCGCGCGTCATGGACGAGCGCGTGTCGATCGGCCGCTTCGTCGGTCTCGACATGATGCGCGACCAGTGGACGCGCTACTCGCGCGCGTTCTCGAACCTCGAGCTGCGCCATGTGAGCTCGACCGTGCTGCCGCAGATGGACTACGTCACGCCGAGCGGGAGCGTGCGGCCAGTGGCCATGGTCTCGTCCAAAGCGACGTACGAGTCGGTCTTCTCGGTCGAGACCATGGAGCTGATGTTCCCGCACTTGCTCGAGCGCCACCGCAGCGTCCTCGAGAAGCTCCTCGGCCGCACGTTCAGCGGCATGGGGGACTTTGACTTTGTCTTTGACACGAACACGCACCGCGTGATCGGCTACGACTTCCGTCTCGACGTCTTTGCGGCGTTTGCGCGCTTGCTCCATGACCCAGAGGACCTCTGTCTGCTCTTTGAAGGCGCGAAGATCAGCGAAGAGTTCCTCATTGGCGACCTGAACGTGTACCCGCAAGTGCCGACGTCCGACAGCGCGAGCGACGACCGCGCGAACGTCGTGAGTGCAGAGCAGCGCGCTGCGAGCACGACGATCTCGGAAGTCAGCGAGGCAGAGCAGCGCGCTGCGAGCACGACGATCTCGGAAGTCAGCGAGGCAGAGCAGCGCGCTGCGAGCACGACGATCTCGGAAGTCAGCGAGGCAGAGCAGCGCGCGTGGGCGACGCGGACGATCGACCCGGTCGTGCTCAAGTACGCGACGCGCCAGACCGAGCAGGAGCGCAAGACGCACTCGCAGGAGCTCCACTCGAAGCTCACGAGCATCTTGGACCCCGTGGACAGAGAACCAGAAGTGCCAGTCGCACCAAGCGAGCCAACGCCCCACGTGCCTTCGTACCCTCTCCTGCCGTCGCTCGTCCACGACCAGAACAATCGCAGCCAACCGTGGCAGCTCCAGATGCCGAACGCATTGCCACTCGAGCCGACTGCCAGCAGCAGCAGCAACAACAACACCGCGGCGCTGTTTGCGCACGAGCCGCCTCTGTTCCATGCAGACCACGCGCAGCGTCTGCGTTCGAACGAAGTACCAGTCGCTCCATGGCCAGCGATGCCGCTACCGCCATCTTTGCCGAGCATGTCGTACTTCCCAGCCTCAGCCCTCGCACGTGTCGACGAGCGCGGTCCGCTGTCTCTAGGTAAGCGGGCGGCGCCATTTGCGTCGGCCCACGAGCTCTTTGCCCAGTCGGAGCACCAACAGCAGCAGCAGAGCTAGGACGCGGCTCTCGGACGGCCTTGTGCCTTGTGTCGTGTGTCTTGTGTCCAGTCAATGTCAGT